>NQIM01000063.1:35220-127278 GCA_003426235.1 Xylaria polymorpha
ANGNAGNNNCNNNNTNGNTCNACNNNCTTNTATCNTCNNCGTTNACGATCNTNNGNNNTNTNNTNTCGTCNACAGTTTTTAGTTGGTTACGTACGGCAGCTATTGCCATCTTACAGTCTCTGTACGGTCTAAATCCATAACTATTAGGATCGTTAGTCAATTCCACAAGTGGGACTAAGATTAAGTTGATCAGAGCTTTAAAAGCTCTATCCTTAACTGTGGGTATACCTAGTGGTCTTTTCTCATCCTTACCTGGTTTGGGGATCCATACTCTTTTGACAGCTTTGGCTTTGTACTGGTTAGGGTGGTAGATCATTGTTCTTAGGTATTCCACCAATCTCTTCGAATCTACTACCTCGCTCCTTTCCTTCGTAGTTACTTCTATTCCTATCTCCGGTGTTTGAGAACCGGGTTTATTACTAATCAATTCCGTGGCGTATTCTCTGAATAGCCTGGATCTCACATAAAAGTACCTGTCTATTAAGGACCTCGTTATCATAGACTCCTTTTAGTTTAGCTAATTATTTAATATAATAATTTATTTTTTTAGCTATAAAAAAATAATAACGTTATAATTTACTTTTTTTTAATTAAAATAACTTATTAAACAATATTATATAAACAACTTTAAAAATTTTCTATTTAATTACTGCTATATTTATAAATATACTAAGTTTAATATTATAATACTATACTTTTTTAACGTTATAAATTAAAAATTAAAAATATAATAAAAAAGCTAAAAACNAAAGAATTATAATAAGTATAAAAAAGTAAAAATTAAAGCAAAAGTAGTTAAGAAATTAAGGTGCTTATATAGATAAAAAATGCGGTGGTTGGGGCAGTAGAGGGTGCCCGTAAGGGCAGTGCCCGTGGGACCCCTGCCTAGCTTATCAGTCTCCGCTATCCCCTGCTGCCTATGTGATAGAGAGATGTGTGGAACCGTGAAGATATAGGAAAAGGTGTGAGTCGGGAAATATCGAAATATCAGATTCTTTTGCCACACAAGACAAGCTTGCTCATTGTCAAGCGTTAAAACTATTCTTCTCGAACCTATATAATGTATGTGTATCTTTGGAGACAAGGTACATGTACACTTTTCCACCCGACTTATCCGGTTCCTCAATCATGTGTAATAGACAAGACGTCTCTTGTTCCACCTGAGATTTGTTGGTCTATCCCCGCCGCCCCAAGTCTATTTCATAAACCGCCTTATCCCTTTAGCTTCCGGCCTTATCTAGATCTAACGTCTCGCCTGTCTTGTCATACTGTTATAATCAACGAAGGGAATCCGATCAAGTCACTTTAAATGGCCACCTGACTCATCTCATGGCTCATCCCGAATGAACCTGACAGGTCCGCAACCTGATTTGGAATCGCCCCGGTCATCCTCTTGGAGACCGGGTCAACAACAGCAAGACCAGCCACTTCGCTCTTCCGTTTCAGCGTCTCTGATTCTGTAAAACTGCCTGCACGCTCTGCTTGAGAACATCTAACAGAGTCTCCCCCGCGTACCCGACCAGTATGTTCCGTATTAGATTGCAGATGTCATCCCTCTCATACGTGTGCCTGTCGCAGATCTCATCGTAGTAGAACTCCAACCCCTCGCCCCCCTCGGCGGCCTGTGCCCGGTGGACCCGGAGCGCGAACTCCTTGGCGTTGATGGCGATCGAGAATAAGCGGACGTCACTGAAGAACTTATCCTTGTGCCCAGCCTCGCTCATCCACACGTATATGTTGAATAACGCCTGGCTGGCGCTATGCATGTTGGCTATGAGTGCTGGCGTCAGGTCGCGAAACCCCTTTTTCGCCTCGATGAAGATGAACGGGAAGCAGCGCTGGATGTGCCCGTCGGGGCTCATGCACGGCTTGAGGCCGTCTGGGATGGGCGCTGATTTCCAGTAGGGGCCCCGTCCGACAAGCGAGTTGAAGCGGAAGAAGATGGCGAGATCTGGCTTGGGGGCTGCGATGCTGTTTTCTTCTGTTGACGGCAGCGCGTAGTAATTGCTTCGCAGCGACCACTGGCCTTCGCAGTTGAAGTCGAACTGGTCACTGATCTGGTGGCGGTTGAGGATGGACATCATGACGGTCCGCTGAAATACGGCCTCGTTGGCTGGAAACTTACAGTGTTCGAGGTCCTTGTTGAAATCTCGGTTGGTTGTAGTTGACATGCGGACTGTTGATTTCCACTCGTTTATTACATCGGATAATTCCTCAACTGTGTCGTAGATACTGGCACCTCCTTGGGATCCCCTGGCTTTTTTGAGGAACAACTCGATGTTCTCGCACAACGACTCCGTCTGTTCCAATTGAATGCTCACGGCGTCCGAGATTATGACAGACTTGAGTTCAGCCATCTTTGGATCTTCGACAGGCTCCTCAAACTCTACCAGGCGGGTCCGCAAGCCTTCCATCAAGGAGACTTTTTTGACCTCCTTATTATCCAGTTTCGCGGTGGATTGCTGCTCTGATGTAGCTAGAGATTCCGTTGGATATGAAATAGAGGGCGCCATGTCACTGTCGCCAAGTCTTCTCCAATCAGAGAAGAAGGGATCGACCTCGGCAACTGGGGAGGCGTACGCTTCTTCCAGCCACGAGTCTAGGCGCTAGATAGATAGAGGTGAGTCTAACCGAGCTACGGAACGATCAACTTGAAGCATTATTAATAAGACGAACCGAATATAGCCGCAACCTTTGGCGGTCGTATCTATGATCCCCTGCGAGACCTGTGATGCGTCAGTCTCTTCGACCCACTGCCGTATCGTCTCGTGCGGAGTTCTTGTCGTGAATCGATTCGGGTCCGGGAAATTCGGAGCTACGACAAAGTCACGGCCACGATGCGTACCGACCTCACGAGTTCGTGAAGGATCTACCCTCGCACTCGAGTCTAACTTGCGCGGCTTTCCGCGCTGTGCTCTCGTCTTCCTTGCCGTTCTTCTCGGATTTTCGCTAATAATGGGCACGTTAACTGATGATTCCCGGGCCTTCACAAGCTCTTGTTCACGTATTCTCGCGCTCCGACGGGCTGTCAGTTCACGACCTGCTTTTAGAATCTAAATTTGAGTAAGCGTCGTGATCTTCACAATTGACATGTCGAGTTTTCATCACCTGTGCGGAGCCTTCGTGGCGATTTTCTTCCTGTTGGCCTGCTCGAGGCGACGCTGCTTTCTTTTTCATTGAAGGCATCAAAAGTGAAATGGAGAAGGAAAGCCTTCTGGCTAGTTTACACCCTCCCCCAAACTGCTTAAATGCTGCAGTACTTTATTACAACTAGTACCCTTTTTCCGTAAAGAAGGGTTGCACACATATGCAGGACTGTCGGTGAATGAATCGACGATATTGATTGTTGCCTCCGCACGATAACCTGACTGGGCCGGGATGATCATCGTCGGAAGGACTATTCTTGTTAGGTGGCGTACTCTCTCAGTACACAGGTAAAAGGATACAATTTAATAAATCTATGAGGTGCTTAAACCATGCATGATAGAGACGACAACTTTCTAATATATTATACTTTAAACTGAATAAAATGCCAGGCGTTTTTTGATCGTGTGGCCGTAAAACACAAGACTATGCGTTAACCTGACTACGTTTGTTTTGATGGTTGGAAAGATGTGGGGTAAAATGCCAGATCTCCATGGCTAGGTAGGGAGAGAGATGTTATCGTTAGATACTGTATGCAGTGTATGCAGATTCGAATGCATCATTGGTTGATCTTCTCGGCGAATAGCCCCCTGGTTGTGTTTGCGCCTCCACGAGAGGACTTGTAGGGAGACGGCTAGCCAATAGATCACTGCCACCCCGAAGTGCGGCGGCGCCTAAGGACAGGGTTAGATCGAATCAAACAACCGTTAAGGCTTACACGGTACTGGTTATATCCCTTATATCCACCTGAGACAGTACTCAGCCGCCTAGTCCGTCTCCCTTATATACAGTAGATGCGGGCAGCGTACACCACAAGCAAAGCAAAGCAAAAAACGCGCTTTACTTGGCTTTGCTTGACTTGAGCCAATAAATCAGCTTTTTTTTTTTGCTTGAGGCAAATCTCTTATTTGACTTGACCAATTAATTGACAAGTAAATCAAGTAAGTGGGGGGTATAGTGGAGGGTATAGTGGAGGGTATAAAAATTAAGGGGGACGCGAGCGAAGCGAGCAGAGCGCTCGGAGCGGTATGGTGGGGCCGTGGCGGATGTGGCGGATGTGGCGGATGTAGCGTAGGCTATCGATAAGAGCGGTACAATATAAACTGCAATACAAAACTGCAAAACTGCAATACAAGTTTCTCATCAAATATACCCTGTAAAAAATCTAGAAAAATCAGCAAAATTACTTGCAAGTACTTGCAAGTAATTGCAAGCAATAAAAGATATTTGCTTTGCTTAGGCAAGTAATTTGAAATCGTTGCTTTGCTTTGCTTGGTCAAGTTACTTGCAAGTCAAGTCAAGTATTACTTGGCTTGTGGTGTACGCTGAATGGGACCATGAAGTCCTTGATGCCAATTTCATCCCAGTAGGCAAAAACGTGTTCCGTGGCAAATAAATTTCCCAAATCTTCGTCATTTCCAATAGGGGTGGTAGGTGGCGGACCGGCAAATCTCTGCCCCGGAAGAGGAGTGTACTGGATTCGGGACAAGAATGATAGGTCAATGGCGGCATTTACAAGGAGCTTGGCCGTAGGTTTGAAGTCCTCGGTGGGCGTGACGATCTTGTCAAGAATATTATACAAGTTTCTGTCGTCTTCTCGGTTTACAGACCAAGCCTGGGGAACGATGTCGAATACGTTATGATAGTCGGTATTGTATACCTGGTAGTCTTCGCCTGATGAAGGGTCTTTTGCAAAGGTCGCGGCATATTCGTCAGCAAACAATTTGTTTCCCGAGGAAACACCAGCAGATGCTAGCACCTTGACTGTGTGGTTGCCAACCAAGTTCGCCTTAACCAGCCCCAATGCAACAGTCGGCGCAAGGGCTCCTCCGAGGCTGTGGCCAGCGACAACGATAGTGTAACTTGAGTCCAAGGACCTCAAGTATTCGTCAATACGGGTGTTTTCGTTGGGTTCCGTACTGGCATTGTTCAATACATTCCACGCTCCAGCACAGGCTCCTTTAGCGCACAAAGGAAGTGTAGAGTCATTAACCTGAAGCCGATCGTAAGTTTCAGGCCCAGGGATGCCTTGCAAAGACCACAGCTTGACCCAAGCGTCGAAATCAACAACTTCAATAACGTTGAAGTCTTGATAGATGTCTGCCCATGAATTATCTGCCGTGCCTGCAATGGCAAGAACGCAGACCTTTTGAGTGTCATCGACGGCCGCATACCATGCGTTGTCTGGTCCGCCTTTAGCTGGATCTTCTCTCTCTTCCTTAAAGATTCTAGGCCCCCAGGAAAGTGCCCAGTTGCCTGTTAATTTTGGAAGAGTCTTTTTCAAAGATTCTTTCAACGCGGCTTGAATGTTTGCTTCCGTATCTTGCTGGTTTCCAACAGCACCTGTGGCGAAAGACAGGCAGTAGATTTGTTGGAACAGGTTGTAATTGTACGGGTCGGTCATTTTGAAGTAGGAAACTATTCTGTCTTAGGAAGAACCTAAAGGCAGTGGAATAAAAGTCTCCAACGGGTTAGAAAGTTGTATCGTGGAGGGACTCAGCCGAGGACTCAAGGGCAAGAAATTGAGCGAACTAACAGACTTTGAAAGACTACTGTGTAATAGGGGCTTGATATCAAGGGCTTGGAACGAATTTCCTTGACCTCTTGCAATACCTGATGGGAAGACGAAGGGATATACCCCAGATTCCACTACGTTAGTATTGTCTCCGACGATCTGCTTCGGCCGTATCTTACTAATGTTTGCGAATGAGCTCATGTTGCATGTAAAAGGAGCAGCCGGTGAATGACCCCGTAACGTGTGTCTCCAATTGGGTTGGGATGTCTCAGATGATCTACGCCTCTCTTCCGATCCAGCCAGCCTTATTACACTTTCGAAGTCTTCTTCGCCCATGATTCGTAGTATGTTAGCGTAAGAGGGTGGATGCACCGAGACATTGAGCGATAATAGGAAAGATTGACATACCTATTTTTTGAAGCTTTCGCTTGCGAGGGACACTACCGGTCCTGCTTACCGGTGTGATGAAGCGGAGTCTATATGAGTATACCCGAACAGCCTAGCTTCTGGTTCCTACCCTCGTGGCCCCTTATTTACTTCTCTTTGGTCCAGCTGTTTCGTGTGATCGGGCAATTCATATGAACTTAAGCGGAGCAGCTCAAGCCTCGCATAGAGTATTGTGTTCAGATGACGATACATGATATGCAGCTCTTAGTAATAGATGTGGTCTTGGCTATTCGGATGTGTTGACACCCCATCATTTTCATTCTTTGGGTCAAATACGTTAGTTCTTATTCGTCTCCGCAAATTTTTATTAGTGAGTGTCTTTGGTAAGACTTGTTCGGAACATGTACGTGTCTCTTTTAGTTCACGTGGGTAGTGATTAACAGGCACAATCAATGAGTAAGCCTCTGCGGCTTCATTTTATTTGACGTAAAAGATGCCATTGGCTGATAAATTTTAAACAAGATTCCTGAACGACCGTCGTTTGGTATTCCTGTGATAATGTGTTAATGCTTTGCTAGGCTGATTTAAGTGCCCAGATCATTGATATAGACTTCGGGACACGGTATTATCTTCTGCCAAGGAATCTGGGAGTTCTATAGATCTAGCCTTCTGATCCGGCCAATATAATTATCCCTAACCAACAATGCAAGGCTGCAGGATAGAACCAACAATTGTTCGGAGTAAGTTCACCGGAAGCCGAATGGTGTCACACGCACGCGTATCCGGGGGGTTTGGGACACCCGATATCATGTAAATAATCATATGTGCGACGAGCTGCCGATTAGATCAGCTCGGGTTAAATCAGCGTAAGTCGGCAACTTTAGGCGAAGCTATTCAGGCATAAAGGCAGAAGTTCGTCTGCCCTGGAAGGAGGTCGGAGATCCATATGGCCCCTTGGCTACATATAGGATTATTATGCAACTTGAATATCATTCCAAGCCCTTGATCATAAGCCCTTGTCACAAATGGTTAGACAGAAGGCTTGAGTATGAGAAGAAGACTCCGATCCCTCGAAACAAAAGTAGATTATTAACAGGAAAAATAAATATATTTCACATTCTTCTTATGGTTTTCTCGTTCATAATTAAGAAGTGCGGGGCGCCCGAGGAGGGGCTGCCGGCCAATAAAGTAGGGGCAGATGAAAAGGGGCTACAAAAAGGGTGCTGCATACTACACTCCTGCTCTACAGGACTTGCCCACTTAACTTTTTAGTTGAATTTTTTTCATGAATCCTATTACTTCTATTACTATACAATAGTAATACATACATTTAAGTGACTATGTTGAGCCTGTGGATGCGTAAGATGTTGACTGTGTCCTTGGGCTAGGGCCTGAGAACCACGCAGGCCAATTCAGCAGTCCAACAGCTCGCCAGTCAAACCACTCGGGAAAATGCTTTGCAAAACATGATCAATGCAAACAAATCAATTATCCTATATTGCATTTATCATACCATCGTTCATACATCAAGTCTTATCGTACCTAAGTTTTAAGGACCCAACCCAATGTCAAGAGTCCACAGACCCAGTCGCCATTAACGGGAGCCTCTATAGGAAAAATACAGTTAGTCAAGTAGGCACCTCAAAGGGAGTAAATATGAAGGCGGATAGAAGCTGGTCGAGAAGGGACTTCACTCACCAGGCGGCGCAATGCGCAGCCCTTGCGATAGAATTCCACCAAAATTCGTAGTCCGCGACCCATGCCAGAGGAGGAGCCTTTTAGAATCCTTGATCGACTTGGTGCTCTTTTCTAACCTCTCGCTCTCGCCCGGGCGCTCGACTCTGAAAATGTCCTGCAATCTGTACTTGAGACCGTGTTGCTCTTGAACTTTTTGTCGTACTCATCTTTAGCAGATTCCAGATCGTCAAAGCTCATCGTTTTCACTTGACCAGTTTCGCCAACCCTACGAAGAATGTCAGCTCCAAGGTGCTTCTTGTGCATGGCTTACTTATATGGCTCATACCTTCCCCAACGGTTATGTGTGTAGTACGTGTTTTTCTTGTCGTCGACGAGCAGTTGCAGCATATAGAACTTTGCAAGAATACATCAGAACCATTATCACTCGCATCCGTTAGGTGGCGATGCAGCATACCTTGTTATTGTTACCAGATGCATTACTCAGGTTCAGAGAGGCATCCCAAATAGTCTCATCGTCGTCAATGTGGATGTGTACATCGCCTGCGAGACGAGTCAATACAGCTTCGATACCTACGTAGGATATACGAGATGCTCTATCAGACTCACCACCTTCTTTGAATTCCTCGTCGATCGGAATCGTAGGTTGCGAGGGCTTAGCACCCCTCGCTGTCTTCTGCTTCTTGGCCCCGCCTGCGTTGCCGGATCTTGTTCTTTTCTTGGGAGGCATGCCGACAACTTGTGAGACAATGAGATTGGGGATGTGACTATCAAGCAAATTTCAATTGCATTCAATTAAAGATTTCAAAAACAACATCGCGACCTCCAGATTCCTTAGCACCTTTTTATAGATTCTCAGCAATCGGCAAATGCGGGCGACCAACTGTGACGTCAAATCTCAGGGTGTTCCGAAGTTGGGGGCCAAGAGCCGCAGGAGGTGCGCGACTACAGCGAGTCTAGATCTACATTGCCAGATAGGAAAGTCGTCATTGTGAAGATATGATCAGAAAGATGATCTCATACACCCCTGTTGCCTAGAAAACACCTTCATAAGACTTTAGGCATGACGCCTCAGCTCTTTTGAATAGCTCTGCTCCGTGCTGTAGAACGCTTTGGGGAGAAATCACGTCATAACCCTGGAGTTGGACCTTCAACGATCGTTAAGATAAAGGCTGACATATTCTGCATCATAAACGAATTCACCCCATTTCTTAGACTTTACTAATGAATTAGATTGCTCGACAAAACCCAGAGCTTGGGAAATCATCCGTAACCGCTTCGATTCTTCTAATCCGGCTTACATAACCTGCATGTCGCCGGGCAGAGTCTTGAGCCCTAAAGCAGATGTTAGTTCGTATGTCCTCCAAAGTAATGGAGTCGATTTGTATTACAATTGGAAGAGCCGACATCCTCCTCAGCAAGTTGTGATTTGGTACACCCGATAGCATCCTTTCCATCTTGAATCTTCAGGACCTTTGTGCAATCTTCGCTTGCACATTTGGTTCCAAGCGCATCCATTGCTCGCTGTAGAGCATCATCTTTCCATCCGAATAGGTAATCAGCGTGCGCTCCATACCCGGTTCTGACGAAGCGTAGATACAAGTTAGCAATAGCTAGAAAGCCAACAACAAAGCGGGGGACAGGGGTAGCTATCTCACGGATCACCGAAGCTGTACACGAACGGCTGCTTTCCATTCTTCCAGTAGGCCGGGTTATTGAACTGTGTCGTGTCGAACATGATCTCGTACATGACCTGGGGGATGCGGACCGGGTGTGTGCTCGGACACTTGTCGCCCGCGAGCGCTGACCCAGCTGCATATGCCACATGGCTCTTGTGATCCGGACTATCCAGGTTCTTGCCATCCCAGCACGAGGGGAATATGATAGTAGCGCGGATTCCGCCCGGGCACATCGTGCTGGGGAAGGATGCCGTGTCGCCGGAGGCGCAAGGGGCGCCATTGCCTCCCATGATGCGGTCACGGGCCTGGAGACAGCGGTGGCAGATATTGGCGAAGTTTCCGGTCTTGCTGCGGAGTGTCGGGTCTCCTGCGAGCATTCGGAAACCCTTGGAAAAGCAGTTGTTAAGGGGTTTACGCACGTGAAGTGAGGGAGTCAAATACTCACCGGTTTGGGGACAGTTGTCTTTTTGTTGGTGCCACTAAATGGTCGCATATAATAAACTGTAAGCCCTCCATCCTGTTCCAATAATGTCCCGTTCAAGCGTCCATTTGCCATCTGCGGGACTCGCTTGAACGTCCCATTCTCGGGAGACTGGAAGTAAATTGAGGCCGTCCAATAGTTGCTTGTGTCTTCGGTGTAGCTGCAGGAGGTGCAGGTAGACTGCGCTGGCGGGTCGATAGTGTCAGGATCCATCTGGAGTATTGTTAACGATGTGATCTCGGATAAAAACACTCAGGTGCTTTACAGAGGTATTGAAGGAGTTCCCTCCGACGATTTGGTGTGTATGCGGAGACGGATTTGCTCCAGGGGTTACAAGAGGGTCGATTCGCTCGATGACAAGCTGGGAGCAACCGAATCGAAGGAAATCCGCGGACCCTTGTACCTGTGCAGAAGTGTCACGCACGAGGAGCGCAACGAGGGTGATGGTTTTCCAGAACATCGTCGTGATCGGTTTACGGTTATTGGTCTGAGATACTTAGGTACTTAAGAAAACACCGAATGGATATTACTGCGTTAGTTCGTTTCTCGCACCATGCAGAATAGGTCTTTCAGACTTGGCCTCTCTGAGTTTCACACCTAACCAGTTAATTGTTGAAGAAACAGTCAATAGAATTCCAATTTCTTGTATAAGATCAAGAGACTGCATATGTATATGTAAAGTGGTCTTCCAACCGAACTCTGACAGCCAAGGAAGCTAGATATAAGGCTCATATACCCTCCATTCCAATAATAATCGGATCAATTACCCGCTAAATGACTACATGACAACATTGGCGGTCCGCGAGTGGAAGTACCTCAAGATTGATGATCCGTCTCTAGTCAACAATGAACTCCCTTTAGCTCGGCAGTTGTGGAGTCTTGATTTGCGCTTTTTCATTCGAGGAACTGTGATTACCGAGAAACACACTTAATTAATATGTAGTGGTGACGCTCCAGTGCACGCCTGGGCATGGATTTTCCGACGCGCTGGGGTAATTTGTCCGGATAATTGTTTGAGTGATACCGTGTAGCCAAGCCTAGGCAGTTGTTGACCTTTTTAAGTGTGCTAGAGCTTCACTTATACCTGTACTTGATATTATTTTCAAAAATAATATCACAAATACCGAAGGTGTATTGAATAATACAACAGGAACCGAGCTAAAGCTGAATGTGTACACATGTGGTAGTGGCAGAACAAAATTACTGCACACTTGGTGAAAAGACACAATAATCGGGTAGGTTATATAAGGAGATAAGCTTCATGTCAAACATGCCCCTTTATGACATAAGTGTGAGGGTCGCGAAAGACCCGCATACTTGACGAGTTCTACGCTATCGAAAGGCAAATTTGCATTTTACTGGTATCTCATACAGCAGTCCTTCGGAGAATTACGTCGGAAATCCCTATTTCATGATGTGGCTGTTATATATGATCAGTGATATGGCCCTTTTCATAAGCATTTTTGCTGAATAGACATAACGATCTAGTAATTCTATGAAAACTAGTGAGACTGCCTTCAATGTCACTTTTGGCACTGATCTTGCCTACTATCTGTATCGCGAGTCCCGACCAGATCACGAGAAGGAATCCGATAGTCATATCAAAGCTAGTCTCAGGTTCATGGTAGCGCAAGACCATAACATCTCCTTGGTGACTTTTCTTAGGAATCCCTTAGCGATAGCTCACAGGTGGTCGATTTTAGCGATAGTAGTAGCAGCATCTCGCTCACATTTCTAGTGATTTTCAATCACGGTCGCGTTTAGCAGAGGAGGGGGGTTGATGCACACCTGGTTCTCGCCGCTATACTTGCTCGTAGCTCCGTTAGACACTCCTGAATCGACACCCATCCAGTTGAATAATTTCATGGGGGGTTCGCGTCGTCGTGTTCCGACGGCTCTCACAGCTTATAAATTGTGACGGAAGGGATCATCCTACAGTGACGTTGCGGAGGGACATACGTTAAAGTTCCATAAGAATAACTAAGAAACTATCAAGATAGCTCAAAAGCTGCAATTATGCCGCCAAATGCCAATTGGTCGGGGTTTGTATGTGTTGCCGAATGAGGTGAGGTCAATTAACGCCTATTGGCCAGAGTCCATCGGGTATCTGGGTATCTCACGGGCATTGTCCCCGGTATCGACGATACATTGATACCCAAGGGTGACTACTAAGTCTATGCAATTTCACCACGCTGAGCCTCCAGGGGGCGTGTTAGGAGCACCGCAAACCATAATGATTCAGAAATATTTGTCTTTGTCTTGCTGTCTACCCGGTCCGCCCAGGTATGTAACCTTATAATGTTGGTAATAAAAGCTGGATGTACACTGCTGCGAAGGGCACAACCATATCATCTCAATTCGCCGCATGCAAGCACGAAGCTCTTAGTACCTATCCCCCAAATTCACTTCTTGTCAGTCCTATTTTATCGCTAACGAGTGCTATGCAGATAAATCACCTCGCTCGAAAGAAATCATATACGACAATGTCTATTCAGCAGCTCCAAGCGTCCAAGCAAGGCGGGCCTTTCCTTCAGGTCACAGCCCCCGTTCCGAAGCCTAATGCTCATGAAATCTGTATTCGACCTCGGGCCGTGTCATTGAACCCCGTCGACTGGAAGAATCACCGGTTCGGTGCCCTGGTTAATGCTTGGCCTGCTGTCCTCGGCATCGAGGGAGCCGGGGTTGTAGAGTCAGTCGGGAGTAACGTTACATCCTTCAAGCCTGGGGACGAAGTCATGTCTTGGGTCAATAGAAGTCAGTTTAATGGTGCATTTCAAGACGTTTACATCGCCCAAGAAGTCGCCGTCACCAAAAAGCCAGCATTTCTCAGCTTTGAAGAGGCAGCCTCCCTCCCCATTGGTTATCTCACTGCTGCAGCTGCAGTAGCTGTCGGTTTAAAAGTCGCCCTACCTGGCCTCTCTAAGTCGGACAGAGTCCCTGCACCGTTACAATCCGTTCTCGTGCTTGGAGCCAGCTCTGCTATAGGCTCAGCTGCTGTTCAGCTTCTCCGTATCGCGCTTCCTTCTGTCACCATTATTACAACCAGCTCTTCCGCCCACCATGCCCACCTCAAATCTTTGGGTGCAAATACATGCCTCGAGCGGGCGGCTCAGCAGGACGCCACCGCCTTGAAAGCCGCCAATCCTGGAGGTTCCGGAGTAGATGCCATCCTTGACGCGGTTGGTGCGGGTGCTGAGGCATCCGCCGTCTATGAAGCGCTCAAGGGCGATGGTCCGAAGCTATACTCCCTAGTTATCACACGTCTCGGTGTCAAGTTGCCGGAAGGCCTCCAAGCAACCAGTAAGTCCTCTCGGAGATTAGTGGTCGCAGCTGGCCTGTGATCCGCTGGCCGTAGCACTAGCTGAGTGCACCAATCTCATCTCTGACTCTTAATCTTGTAGTGGTCGGTGCCCAAAGCATAATCGATAGCGACAGGAGTGCAATGAAATACCTTACCAGGTTGCTAGAAGAGGGCAAATACAAACTGCCAGTGAAAGTTGAGATGGTGGGTAATGGGTTACAGGTCATTGAGGAGAATTTAGACAAGGTTATGAAAGTCAGTGGCACAAAGCTTGTAGTTAGCTTGTAAACAAAATTGGAATCGTGGTTGTTGCAGTGGCGTAGTCCTGGTTTGATAGCTAAAATGAAATCAATAGACCTGGACATTGTAGTGTCCTATTCAACTTAATCATGCTGTGAAGGGATAAAGTTGAGGGTAAAAGGTTGTAGTAGAGGTTGTAGTTTTCTCGATAGAATATTAACATGATAATTATGAATCGAAGCTAACATTCAAATATGTTGTTTCCTAAACGAATTCAGGAGGCGTCTACGAACGGAGCTGCCTGCTCCGCACGTGAGGTTATTCGTCCTAAGCTGGAAGCCGGAGTAAGGAAAGATTTGCGGGGGAGGTATAGGTGAACGTTACAGTCTTGGGTTTAAGGAGTACGATGTGGTTGAGATGAAAATCGTCCTGCCCGCATAGATTTCTAACTAGTATACAGCAGGATGCCCCCTGGGGAAGTCGCGAAAGGTTACCAGAACGTTGAAGTTCGGAGTCGCGGCGCAACTAAGTTAGTGAATGAGGTTATGAAGAACAGACTTGTAGTTATTAATTTAGTAAAAGAGAGTCGAACTGGGAAGCACTGAGATACGAGTTTCAGTACATATTTCGCCATCAACAATAATGCTCAAATGAGAAGAACATAATTAAACGGCCAATCATTTAAATGACTTCATCATCCGACATTTCGCTGCGTTCATCCATCCCCCCATCGGACTCCTCATCCTCTGCCTCTTCCTCTTCCTCTTCCTCTTCGGAGTCATCAAGCACAGCAAACTTAACTATTAGTCTCGGGCTCGAGTCCTCAATACAATCGATTCTGTCACACCAATGTTGGGCAAGCGTCTTATGGAACTCGCAATTGCCGGAGTACTTCAGTGTTTCGAGTACACGGTCCATCCCAGACACACCTTTTTTGTTCCTCAGCTGGTACCCAACACCCCATTTCAGACACGTGATGAGGGAGAAAGCCGCCCGTTCAGCGATAACCTCCATCGTCCACTTGGGGTCGTCATTGGGCCAGAATGTCTCGACATAGTCGCATATCATGTGGACGATCGTGTTCCCATCTTCGTCGCAGATGGTCCTATCCAAGCCCTTCTTAAATAGAAGGGAGAACATGCTGGGGTTTTGGCGGCGACACGCGGCTTTTGCGTAGAGAAGCATCAAGTCCATCCTCGTCATCTCTGTCTCTTTCGGCTCAGAGATTAAAAATTGGCCGAACTCTTCCACTTCGTCTTCGAGTAATGTTTTGATTACCCTGATCGAGGAGAACTCGATTGCCCATTCGAGGGGAGTCGTGCCCTCGAATCCGCCCACGCCTGGCAGTTTGGACTCGGGCTGAGCCTGGCCATTTGGTCTCCCGGGAAGACGCTTGTGAATATCCGCACCCTTTGCTACCAGTTCCCGGATGAGTTCGATCTTATTTGCAGAATGATTAGCTGCGGCACACAGGTGCAGTGGAGTTGTTACCCTCGCACTGCGAGATTCAGCATCTGCTATTGTGAAAATCTGGTCCGTATCAAATCCCTCCGAGCTAAGGAGACAATCGAGCACATCAAAGCTCGCATGAAGCGTCGAGCGAGGGGCGTTGACAATGGTCTGCCAGTGTCTTGAGATTTCTTCATCGGTGGGGCCGAAGGTTTTGTGATCGACTATCTCTTCCACGGCCTCAACTAGCCCGGAATTGATAGCGATATCAAGGAACCCCATGTTAGGGTGTCTCGTTGGTTTTCCAGGCGGACTACTATGGATAGAGGCGCCATAGTCCAGCAAGAGCCTAATCATATCCCCGTTCCCATCAAAGGCAGCTACGGTCGTCAGTGAATCACCTGCTGGTGTGCATTCATCTGGATCCGCTCCATTTTTCAGTAATAGCTCAGCAGTATGAGTATCTGGCCCCAGACAAGCAAGAAGCAGCAGGCTACATCCGTTTTCGTTCCGAGAGTTGATCGGGACGCCTTCATTAATCAATAGTTCAGCGCATTTCCTGCTTCCGGTGTCGACAGCATTGAAGAGAAGCTGGTCGTTGCGGATCCGAGGAGCAATGTCCGGGAATCGATTTAGAATGTGACATAATCCTTCAGCACCGTCACTGCTAATGAATCGGTGTATTAGATCCATAAATTGCTTCTCGCTTGGCCGATTAAATCCGTTCTCAAGCAACAAATCAGCAATACTGAAGTGTGTTGCATGGAGACTGTCATAGACAAGGTTTCGTTCCTCGGTTGCTATTTCTACAGCCCTGTTGTATTTGAGAAAAAGAGCTACGACTTCCAACTCATCTGGGTGCTTATAAGGCAGTGAACAGATCATTCTGATGGCGCAACCTATGTCAACATCGTCAGTCGTGTCAAACTCGTTAGTACCAAACTCCACTAGCTCGACATCTACGAGCCTGGGGCCAGGAGTTTTCGCCATCGCTTCTAGCAGGGCTCGGACAGTGTTGAGCATGGCTCCCCTCGGAGTCACATGTGACTGCTTTGAATATGACACCTCTGAACCCGGAAATATGGCCCTCTGAAGAGCACTGAAGCTAAAGAGGGAATCGGCACTAGCGCGCACATCGGCACCTGAATGTAAGAGGGCCTTCACCGTGTCAACTCTGTGGAACGAAGCAGCTTCCAGGAGCGCTCTGGTACCATCATATTCAAATCGATCTCCACGTTCAAATCCGCGTTGGTTTACGTTTATTCCATATTTGATCAGTCTATTCGTTAGCTCAACCCGGAATTCCTTTTGCTTAGATGAGCGAGGTGATGGGAAGTCGGGAGCTCCCGCAACGGCAATTAGATGGAAGTAGAAGCGTGGTTCGCCAAACCTGCCACGATCGTATTGGGGAGTAGCGCCGAGATCAAGAAGCCGAAGGGCCTCCGCGTAATAACCTAGCAAGCAAGCATGACCTAAAGCATTGAGGGCACCTATGTCGTCATTTATGTTTGCGCCGTGTTCTAGAAGGAAATCAATCATAGCCCAGTTGCCCCGAAAAAATGCGTGGGCCAAAGGTGTCAGGTTTTTGTGATCCCGAACCGTAACATCTGTTTGGTAACCTCCGTCGACTAGGGCTCGTGCCGCATCGAGAAGATCCAGCGTACAAGCCGAGTGAAGGGCGGTAAATCGACTTTCATCTGATCCCCGGCGACGCGTTGTTAAGTTTGTAGAGGCCCCGCGCGATAGAAGGAGCCTTGTAGTGGACTCATGTCCGTGACACATAGAGGTATGGAGAGGTGTCCAGAGAGGCGCGGCTCGGCGACCGGGAGGGATGGCACATGGGCAAAAGAGGCGTGAGAGGGAATTGACGTCGGCGCCATTGTCTAACAGCAGGTTGACTAGTTTATCGTTGCCCCAGGCCGCGGCAATGTGAAGAGGAGTCCAATAGCATCGTTGTGGAAAAGTTTTGGTGGATTCGTTCGAGTCTGAGTAATAAAACTCAGGCCAGTTTCCGGGTTCCAAGCCATCCCCCTCTTCCAAACCTAACTCAGCCACCCCATACACATCGTCGTCTTCCACACAATAGTAGTCCTGGTCAAAGTACTCGATCACATCGAGGTCTTCGTAATCGACCGCAGCGTGGGTCGTTAGCCATTCAGAGGCATCGAACCTGATCCTGAGGGGGTCTCTCTTTTGGTGCGAGTGTCGAGACGGGAGTTCTTCTGATACCCAAAAGAGAGAGCTGTCTTCTTCTGATTGTAGAGACCGGGCGCAATGTGCATTGTGCAGATCCTCCAGTGTCCACCACCTCGGCTCGTTTTGCGCCCATGCAACATTGGGATTGGCTCCGGCGTGTAACAGGCGGTGGACGACGTCGAGCTGGCCTTCGTCACAAGCCCAGCACATCACCATAGGATCGTCTTTGACGTTATGATATAGAAGGGGGGTAAGGGCAGCATGGAAGGCACGACAGGAACGGCTCCATGATGACAAGTCACCGGGGTCGTCAAGGTATTCGGATATGAGGTAGAGAAGCTCGATGGGCAAATGGAGAGCGATTGGCATGGTGGATGCAGACTAGATTTGGTAAAATTATCGCCACTTGGTTGGATTCGTTGTTGCTGCTGTTTGCGAGCTCTAAGTGTTGTGTGGGCTGTAGGGCGACAGTCAGGGGCGAGGAAGCAAAAGTCATGCCAGAAACGCGTCGCACTGACAACACGGGACTTGGTTTGGCTTGCTGTATTAACTCTGACGTCATACTTCTTAGTTGTCACAATGGCCCACAGCGTCCTAAGCCACTATATTTCGGTACCTAAGCCTTCCGTAGACAATGGCTACAGGGCTACCCTACAGTATAGCTAGCCCTTTTTAGGGTCGCTTCATGAACATTCAATATGGCTTTATTTCTTATTCGCTTCGATGATTCAGTTACTTTTCGACCGATCTTGAGATCAATTGGTAACTCCTATAAATATAATTCATGCCAAAAACAAATCTCCCTAAGTCTATCCTTATTCTCAGTCATCCAAGAGACTAATTACGCTGTGAAGTATATTACTAAATTGTATTGTCAGTATAGATCTCCTGACTGGCACTATGAGAGAGAACTAAACACGCCACTACAGGCTTGCTGCCGTACTCGTCTATTTCCACCTCCCGGATCAATATTTCGGCCCATTTACATTAGGCTAAGAGCAGGGTTATTGCAGAATGCAGTAGGATTGAGGTTGTTAGTTTGTATTTGAGAACAAATCCCATAAGGAAGCATTCTGTTGCCCATATGAAGGCGCCGTCTTTTAAGACCTATCACGGTTAGCTTTATTTTTTCTATCTACTACACTCTCGGATATGTTGGGCAACGGCGATCCAAAGACGCTTTAGACCATGAGATTAGACAAATTATATGATAGAAAAAGGAACCTCATATTTGAAATGTCAATTATTTTATGAAATATCTCATTTCTCTTACCATACTAGATAGGTAGGTATGTTTCTTAACAACAAGTGTTTCGGTTTTACAAACCATCTTATATGAAACGGTCAGAGAGTGTGCGACTAGAACACGTTTTCGCCCTCTATCTCGTGTCATTTTATATTATTTCCATATATTCACAGCTAATGCTTTCCGTCCCGATTAGTTTACCGGCTAGTGCTCAACCCATTTGATACCATTTCTGTGTATCAATTCCTTAACTATCAGCTGACAGCAAGCTGCCTCACCAAGAGCTTGAAATGTGGCAATCGGCTTAAATACAAACATTTAAATTGCTCATAGTTTAGCACACATATATACTTCAACTTCTATCGCCGCCGATCTCCTCGCAGCTTATGTAGCCTGGAAGTATGAGGATGACGATTCACTCTGATCATGAGACACGCACGACTATATTGTCATACCTAGTCACACTTGCTAAAGTTGAACGAGCGTAGATATAAACCAAACATGGCCAAATTTCGCCTCCTTGTGTGTACTTCAATGCTTTCGGGGTGGGAGCGAAATAGCACAAGAATAATCCACGTGATATCGAGGTATAACCAGGGTACTATCAAGCATACTACACAAGTCGCCACCATGTCGAATATATAAAATGGCTATGCCTGGTTGACATGAAGAACGATCAATCAAACTACGCTGCAACCTACTCCAAGCGAGCCATCTCATTTCCGAGCAGATTTATCATTCACGCCTAATTATCCAAGTTCGAGAGGGCCACCCAATACTCATCTGCCTCATTCTACAGATCAACCATCACGGCATCTATCAACATTCGACTAGATTTCAAATGTGCGAACACGTCCGTATCCTTGTTTCTTGCAAAATCTGCCGGGCAACGATTAACGATTATTGGGGCGAGAAAATAGGGGAATGTAGCGAGATCTCGATTGGCCGGAAATGTCGAGGGCCTACATTAGGACGGTTAAACCATGTATTCCTCAATGGGTGCGATAATTGCAGCTAATCCCGAATACATGCATCGAGGAACACTTTCCTTAGCCGGGCGGGACGGATCTCGCAAACTCAAAGTCACTCGTTAATAACTCAAATGAAGGGCGGCATATGCGAGGGCAAACATCTCATTTCACCAATCCACTCATTCATTTCGTTCTTTCTCACATAAACGACTGAAAAAGAACCTTAGTACGATCCCACTACGATCGATTTAAATTCAAGGACGACTCCCAGAGTTCACCATACCTATCCACTCTTCATCTTTATTAGGGTGGGCTCAAGTGGTACGATGGAACTTATATTGACATACCTAGGTAGATTGAGAATGGGAACCAATTCGTTTAGAGAAGATTGTCATATTGAGCTCTTTCTTCTCAACTCTACTTCGTTTAGGTTCCGTTTGATGAATAGGTACTACATTCACTTTAAGTGTGGATCCAATAAAGGTTTCGTCGGTATAGAAATTCCATATCATAAATTTGAGTAAAAGAAAAGTGAAATTAGTGTTACATTCTAAAATTGAGATTTTCCCCATCTTCCAACAAGAAGTTCAGTTTGGCATTCAAGGATCGAAATCACAGATCAAGACCCCAGATATGGAGAGACGCGAAAGCACGTGACTCTCCAAGCCCAGATCCACCAATCCAACGTACCCCAGGTTTCCAGAATCGCCCAGAAAGGTAGGGACCAACCCACCATCATCCAATAATGGTGCACTCGATACCCGAACTCTGTGCCTACCTAGTGAATAATAAAGATAAAACACCGGCAAATATAGTAGAGCCCCCAGGAATCGTTATATCCTATAGCGGGCTGCCAGTTCGAAAGTGCAGGCAGCAGGAGTTGATCATCGACCTAACCTGAAGTAACCTTGCGTATCCAATATCCCACAATTTACACTCGGAATCACCAGAATCTCCGCGTGCCGGCGGGAATTCTTCCCAATACCCTACAATACAACCACTCAGACCACCAAAGATATGAAATTGAGCCTTAGTATCCAATCGACTCTCCGCACAGCTATTGCTTCTAACAAGCAGAGGCTTCAAGCACGGCATCCTAACACCACCCGAGATCTCATCTTCTCGGCCACAGCAACTCAACGTCAACGCCCTTTGGTTCAACTATCACCATCTTCCCTTAAGCACTTTAGATCTACGCATTCCCCATACTCATCATCCACAAGCCCACCATCATCTCATCCTCCGTCCTCCCCAACCATGGATACAACAGAAACAAAGGTGGACAACAACGATGGCACACAAGCCGAAACCCAAACACCCTCTAACCCACCTCCGCTCCCGGCTCTCCCCGCCGTTGACAGTACATCGCCTCAGCTCGAAGTCGGCGGTGCTGCGCTGCGCCTAGATCATCTGGGTCCACTCGTGGTCAACGAGGACGGGACTCTGAGCCGGATCGCGAACTGGGAGAAGATGGCGGATATCGAGCGAGAAAACACAGTCCGGATATGTAAGCGGCTTTCTCATCATCTTCATTTATTCATGTTTATCGTCTTCATTATTTATGAACTCTCCCCTTCCTCTTACGCATGTACCTCTGACGCCCCCCCTTTCTCTTCCATCTTAACGTGACCAGTCATCTCACCGATCGCCACTTCTATTTACCCGTTTGGGTTCTATCTTTGGGGTCTATGACATAGCGGTGCTGATTCATGAGTCTAGTGGGAAAGCGGAACCAAATGCGTCTCGCGAAATTGCGTGCGGCGATGGAGTCGGGCAACCCCGAAAATGTGCCCGAAAAGAGTACTCAAAATACAGTATAGTTGAGTCAAATGACAAGTGGAAGGGAACGTCCTATCTAGGTATCTCAATGACACGTAAGGGCGAGGCTCCACGTAATTGGCCTATTGTATAATATGCGCGTGCAGCGTGAAATTATGTAATACAACCACTTGGAGACTTGGTATGCTGACGTTGTGTTGAAACGTCGCAATACATGAACATGTACGTAAGTTAAATGCAACAACATTTAAATGGCAAAACAATGGTCCTTGGAGGCAGAATATAGCCGCCAAGAGAGGTATATATATGCGGCCCAAAGGCCGTTCAAAAAACGCTCAAAATCAGATCATGTAGCGATCAATGATGCTTCCGCCATCGCCTCCCCGCCCCAAAAGGATATTCCCCAGATATGATTGCCTTCCCATTCAACGCCAGCCGTGTAATACAATCATGCGCGCGTTTCCAATGCAGCCCCGCTGTCGATTTTCATCAAGACGACTCTGGCTTGGCTTGGCTTGCTGTTTTTCTTGTAGATTCGGGCTTCTGCTTCTCGAGCAAGGTAGACATTGCAGATTCGTTGCCGCCGTTCTTTTCCATGACGAGTTCTCGCAGCCATTTGTTTTCCGTCTCCAATGATGATATGCGACTCTCAAGCGCACCCACTTTATCACTGAGTTCCTTTTCGCGCTTCTCGAGAGCTTGCTCACGAGCCTTCTTCTTGACTCGGAAACGGGCGCTGGCGGCAGTATTGCGCCTTCGCTTGTCCTCCTCTGCGGCTAACCTTGATTGCTCCTCGAAAGAGAGTTGACGACGTCGAGGTGCAGCATCGGCGGGTATCTTGTCCCCAGGATGCATGGATGTTCCGTAGGGGCCCTGGCCCCCGTTGGAGGAATAGGTAGGAGACGGCTGAATTGGGGCCAGAGTGCCTAAGTTGTCCGAAAAACTATTGACGTTTGGCGTCGGATAATTGTGGAAATCGAAGCCATTAAAGTCTCCTGAAGTCATGACGTGATGTTAGACCGCCGTGGTACTAGTAAACGAACAAACATGAGGTAAACGCTGCAGTATGACTGAGGTGCTCTGCACCTTGAATGACAACTTCAAATATTGAAAGAAATAAAGATAAAGTTTAGATTGACAACCATGGCTATCCGGCGTCTCAAAGCTCGAATGCAAAGCAGCGCATTTGCATGTGGCCTACGGTCTTCCCCTACGATCACCTCAAGATCACGGGAAATTGCACCATCGGGCTGATTGCGCCATAGCATGCTATTCTGTCGAGCGAATGAACCTTCAGGCGCTTGCCAGGGTCGAGCCCCCACGCCGCCGCCAGCGGGCCAACCACCGCCTCGCAAACTGCCATTTACAGTGGAGGTAAGCGGGTCCCAGGCTTTGGTTGACACAGTCGGCGAACGCCTAGAGAACGCATCTTGGTCTAAGATATCGTTTTCTGCGGGCTAGCACGATGCTTGGCTGGGCAGGATGCACCGCTGATCCACTCGGCCATAAAAATGGTTATAGTAACCGTAGAAGAAGGGTCTTCGGGGCTAGGGAGCCTGCAGAGCCCGAAGGTCTGTGGCAAATAGGAAAGCGGGAGCTGTCCGGCGGGTGTGTGTAGTACGGTAGTATGGGCTTGCACGCATCCCTCTAGATTTAGGGGATCCGTGCTGCTGACTGTGACATGTGGGGGGGGGTGAAGGTCAACCTAAGCGGGGAGACAAAAGCAGATGAAATAACGGCTTCAGGGTAGCAGTCGCCCGCCAGCAAGCAAAAGCAACAATCCCAATAAAGACAATGCAGACAGACAATCAACGAGAGACAAAAGTGTAAATCACACTAACCCGGCAAGTCAAAGTCGAAGTTTGACAGGTCACCACCACTAATTGCGTCCGCGGGAACACGCTCAGTCGTAGGTGATGTGCTAGCAGACGTCTCGTGTGCGCTTCCACTTCCGCGAGGAGTCGCGGCATCCCAGTCTATAAAATTCGTGTTGGTGAACATAGCCAACTCGTCGTCGAGATTGGGCAGATTGTCATCGGGCTGCGGTGCAGGCTCCGGGACCCTGTTGAGATCTTGCAACAGTTGTGACACATTGACGGGGTGACCCCGACGCCCGCTGTAGCCAGACATGTCGTCGACTTAAGGTAGTGCTCGTCGTTGTAGGCAGCTGGCCTATCTTGTCAAGCTAGACCAATATTGCGACAATTCAAATCTCCCGCGTGAGCGTTGGCTCAATTCGGACCCAGAGACCTGGTATCCCCTCTCCTTCGATGTCGTGATTTGGGTGTATGCTAGGATTTGCGGCGTGTATGCCGTTTCGTCATCTGATTGACACTTTCTCTTAGTGTCTCATTGCAGTCGGTCGTTCAATCGTTCGGTCGTGCTCGCTGGCAGTAGATGTTGAGGGGTTGATACAAGAACGCGAGAAGGTTTTGGGGTGGAAAAAAGGAAATAGCATTACTCTAGTACTCAGTGGGTCGACCGGAAGGTGATGAATCGGAGCAGCATCAAAGAAGCCTATTCACACTTAGAGCTAGAGAAAAACCCGTAAAAAGCCCCCGATTGTTGGTGGCCTTTTCACCGGTAAGCACCTAATTAGGCTAGCCGAGGGCATATGTTTCTCACTACTGCGATGCCACCTTCTTGGCTGCGAGTGGGGGGTTCTTGTGAACGGCTGACGCCCGCCTGACGTTCGAACACTCGAAAACGGAGATCGTACCATGCAGCTTGATTATAAGTAATACTGTACGTACGCAGCTGGACGGGAAGTCTATTTTCTACCGACGTCTTTATGTGAACACGGTTGAAGGGGTGAGATGATTGATGCTGCTGCATATGAGGGTCAAATGGTAAGAGGTAAGTGGTCGGATGGATAGGTACTTATACTTGATAAATACTATTGCTGCTGCATGCTGTACCGAGGAAGCCTACTGTAGAACTTAGGTAACAAGGCTGGTGAGCAACAGAACGTGGGTTAACTTGAGCCACAGTTGATTCTTAGCCAATCAGAGCCCAGAACCAGGTCTCATCCCACGCTGGTTTTACCTAATTCACCCGACTCGTAAGATAGCAAGTTAATATCCATTGCCACTGGTACCTGGTAGCACAATATAGTAGGTATATATATTCGGTTTATTAATTCCGGATCTCCTGTCAACCTCCCAAATGGAAAGTGTTTGCGCCTCACATCATTCATCATATGAACCTGCCTAAGTAGGTATTGTTCACATGTTCAGTGTCATATGTGTTTGTGTGTATGTGTGTGGTCAGCTATATCTCCTAAACAGGTTAGATCCATGTAGTTGGTTGTCTCCTAGGTGTAGGTAGTTTTTTCTATACCCAGGTAGGCACTACAGATTTATAATCAAGTGATTGTGAGGAGAGCTCCATCTACCTAGGTACTGTAGGTAGATGGCACCGAGAAAAATCCGATCTCGGCATATCTCTTTGTTCCCCATACCTACTGTACCGTGCAGTAAGTGATAACCTGTCTCCAGCTTGGAGTTTGCTCTTAGACACTTCCGGATTGGGCGTTGACGGGCTGACGTCAAGTATTTAACATATCTCAACTTCAATCCCCGCAACCTCCTTCAGTCACCTCTCTTTGTTACCAATCCAAGTATACTGAGTCTTCGGAACGGAGATGTTCAGGGCTCTGCGAAAACTTGTTTGGAGGTATGCCCACAGCCCGCTACCGGAGCCCGTAAAACATCATAAGTACCGCCCTAGTGCGCACTAGGTACGCTACTAGTAGTGCGACCGGTCGAATGGGGGACAGCATAACGGCGTGTAGTATGGATACCGATTCTTAACTCACAGCTGGATTTATAAGCTCCAAACCCCGTTCGAAAAAGGTGCAGAGATTTTCAAAGTTGTTGCAATGTCCGGGCTGTCTGTTGCAGGAACAAACGAATGGTATTGGGCGAGTGTCCCGCGCAACAAGTTAAGTCCGTGAGCATGCATATGATTCTGTACGTTCCAGGTTTACCTACATGCTGCATACTCTCCCACATACAGCTTCGCGTCAGATGCCAGCAACTTCTTTTTTGGTCTCTAGTTGATGTTACCTTCAGCGAAGGATATTGCAACGTCTTCGAAGTGCGGGCGTGCTTTATAAGCAACCAACCATGGTCGCTTTACCCACTGTGATTGCAAAGCAGCCAACTTGTTTTATGTTTAGTAAACAGATGCCGAGCTAATAGACTACTTCGCTCTCCTGTACGTCATACGTTCACTGTAGTTCAAATAAAGCGGTCACCGATATGAATTACCGGTAGTTTTAATGTTGACAAGGCTACGCGTGTACTCCAAATACCATTCATTGGATACGTCTGGATGGCGGGTTGGAGGTTGGAGTTGACCGAAACATCCAATAGGATTGACCGGACTTGTTACCCCAGATAGAAGCACCAACGTCGAAGTAACCGCCCGAATCAATTTATGATTATTCATACCTACCTAGGTAGATATACTTGCGGGGTATAGTAAAATCCTCACAGGTATAGTGGGCGAAAACAGAAAATTACCACTAGAAACTATTTACAGTAAATAGAGACAGAGAGTTGCTAACTAACCGGACCAGACTCGCTACCTTGTAATGTCCAACTTTCATAGACGGGACGATGAAAACATCATGTCGTGATTATAGGCCAATCAATTTAAAACCGAGTGGTGGTTTGATGCATCCACCCATCTGCCAAGCTTTGCAGATCTTATCGAGATAAGGCCGTCACCCTGATACCAGGTAGGTACCTACCTACATAAGGTATACCTAGTGACGATAGGTACTATATTCTAAAGACAATCGAGTCATTGATAATTACAATCTTAGGTAGCAATTATAACATGACGATTGATTACTCCCGCCATGATACGATAGAGGATTAGATTTTACAAACACAACGGAACTACGGTTTTTATGTGCATAGAGCTTGACTAGATGTATTTATGCAGACGTAGTAATGCCCGTCACAGTCGCATTACCCACCAAATTTGGTACTTACCTGCTGTAGTTCCAAAACACCAAATACCCAGCACTTTTACAGACGCGTCGCGTCTTTAGCACATCATCCCGCCTATTCCATTCGTATCTGCGTGAACCTACGCCAACATGTCGACCCCCGTCGCAAGTGCAGTATAGATTGTATTTCGTTAGACTATTCTATTCAGTACCAAACATTACTTTCATAGGCCAGGTGCGCAGCCATGGCGCCGCCCCTCTCACTCCCGACCACGGCCCGTCTACCTTCTTCCCTCCGCGTCAACCCCTCCAACCCCTCCGTTATAAAAGTCTTGAGTCGGCTCTCGCGACCATCACTCCTCTCACTCGCTCTCGACTGGCTTGACCCAAGTAATCAATCCCTCTGCCCTCCGCTCCTGCGCGAAAACTTGTCCGACGACGAGGACGAAGATGAATTCGACAGCGACCTTTACCCACCGGCGTACTCGTTGGACGAGCTCCGGGAACTATACACCGACATGCAGACACGAAAGGGCAGCAGGCGTGAAGTCGTGGACCGCATACTAGAAGGCGACTGGCGGCAAGGCCTCAGCCTGTACCAGCTCGCCATGGCAGATCTACAGCATCTGTATGACCACCCAGGAACGCTGAAATGGGCGTGCTACAAGATCCATCGCCTGCAAATGCCCAAGCACGAGGACGACGTCGACGCAGACCGCGGCTTCGACAAGATCGACAAGCTAACGATGCACGTCCCACGTTTCCACCCCAGCACGTTCCTACAGAACTTACAGGCCGAGGTGCTGCCCGACGTCAAGGCGCATTACAACTTCGACCGCCCGAAAGGTCTCCCGCTCCTCCTCCTGCGCATATTCGTGCTCGATTCGCCCTACAACACCGACCTAGCCGTCTCCGCGACGTCGGGGTCCTCGGCCTCGGCCGCCCGCGCACTCACGAGCTTCGACGCCTCGCGCACCATCTACGTCGCGTTCCCCGACGCCTCGCCGCACATATTCGTCAGCAAGTCACAGAGCGCGGGGCCAACGACCCACGCCGAGACGCGGTCGCTGCGCGCGCTCGTCGTCGAGGGAATCCCCAAGGCGCTGTCGCGGCCGCGCGAGCGATACGCCCTCAAATCCGTCAACCTGCAGACCAAGAACCTGGACGCCATGCTCAGTCTCCGGGGCTCGGGACGCAGCAACGCGGCCGCGGGCGGATGGAGCGTGTACGCAGCCGATAAGGCGGCTGATGCCCGTACTGATAGCCCACTGAATTCGCTGCTGCCTACTCCGCCGCTGTCGGACGATGCTGCCGATGATGACGAAGGGCAGACCACTGAGATGGGGAGCCGGGAGACGACGACCCGAAAACGGACCCTAGACCCGGAGGTAGCGGAGGAGGAAAAGCGCCGTAAGCGCGCAAGGCTCGTTGCGCGGGCGCGGTTCGGGGAAAACATGAAGATGGATGACGGGAAAGGCATCGAGCGTGTGGACGTCCTAATTGAAGATCCCTTCCCAATACCTGCGGCAGATGTTGAGGGCGAAGATGACGGTCAGGAGGGTATGAATACTGAGGAGACACGACAACCGCGTTCCCGTAGACCAAAAGGCCGTCGGAGTGAGGTTGACGCCAGCCTCTTGGAAGAGGCCGAAGACGAAGAAGACGACGAAGAATCTCAGCAGGATCGGCGACGTGGGGACCAGGGGTTGAGCGTTCCTAAGGAAAACCAAGCTCGCACCACAGGGCGACAGGCACGTGAAGGGGATAGGGATCGAGAGAAGTGGGCATGGCGCCCGAACGTCCGAATCTCGCTCCATGGATCACACGTCTTTGCGGGCATCCGCCAGCTCGTCGAGGCTGGCTTCATCGATGGCGAACGCATGCCTGGATGGATGACGGGCGAAGATGGGGTCACGTTGGGGGCCGTGAGGAATGGGAGGATAAAAGGGTTTAGAGGCTCGGGATTATGAGACGAGCCGCGACGTCTACGCTTGTGTAAACGAATTGATTTGCTGCCGCGAAAGAGTCGGTATTGTTAATGTTAAATGTTAACGGCATCATCAATAATATTTATGAATACAATACTGCTCAAGCCGTCCCATTTATATGTATTCCCAACACAACTTCATATCTGTCTATAACTTCGAAACAAGTACTCTATCTTGTTGAGATAGACTCTTATAGCTAGCTTCTACTCAAAAGTAGCATACCTTTAAACTTTACAGATCCGAGATTGAAAAGCGGTTTGTGTGTATTTCGGCGCATAACACGCTTTCTAGCCACAGTGCTATGTTTCAGATATATTGTCCGTTCTGTACTTTGTTTACCAAGCGTATGTCTAGGGTAAGCAGAACGAGCACTATGCACTACGCATATTCTATACGACTCAGTACTCCCCTTGCCTCGGCCCTCATTTTCATCTCCATCTCCTAGTTTCTAGGCATCTCGGACTCTGGCGTTCCTACGCTAAAATTCAGCTCTCATAGGTCTTATTTGCCCTGAGAACTTCAAATGCCATAGTGTAAAAAGAGATGCGCGTTAAAATCATTACCCGCGCTTCTCATTTCTCCCCCCAGCCCAAAGACCTTCACAGTGTTCGCCCAGGCAGCCTCACATACGTCCTGCAGCGGCTCATCCCGCACGCCGGCGACGACTTGCCCGACACGCTCGATCATGCACGGCTCATTGCGACCCTTGGTCATAGCGCCCTCAACCCACTTCTCCTTCTTGACGGTGCGCCAGCGCTCTGGGATCTCGGGTTCCTTTTTCTTAGGCTTCTTAGGAGGCCTAGCAGGCTTCGGCTGCGCGGCTGCGGACGCATCTTGCTGCGGGTTGGGCGTTGCCGTTCTTGTGACGTCCGGCGTTGGTGTTGCGGTGGAAGTAGGCGTGGATTCTGACGTCGCAAGCGTAGAGTCGCCACCATTGCCATTAGGAGCAGCGTAGATGCCCTCGGCCTTGGCCTTGGCCTCGAGAAGATGTCTCCACCCCGCATGCGTAGGCCGGATCTCGCACCAGGGGCCATCGGTCTCAAGCATGAGCCGATCGAGCGGTATCTCCTTGACCACGGAGCAATTCTCCTCCGTCTTGAAACTACATCCGTTGGTGCCGATGTATAGGCCCAGATCGGCGAGTTCATGCATTTCGGCTGCCGTGCCAGTGAAGCTATGCACGACGCCGCCGCGCTCTAACTTCTCGAGCCTGCTCCCGAATTTTGCTTTCAGGAGCGCCACGAAATCCTCGTGAGCTGCCCGTGAGTGCAGGAATAGTGGCGGCTGTGGGGTGAGTGACAGCACCAGGTCAAGTTGTGCTGCGAAGGAATGCAGTTGGACCTTCCGAGAACAGAAGTGTAGCCTATCGTAGTCGAGACCGAACTCACCGAAGGCGACGAGAGCGCCCGGATGTGTGCTTCTAGCTGACTCGATAAGGGTGCGAAGCTCCGAAATAATTTCCTTTGTCTTTTCCGGGTCTGGCTCGTAGTCCTCTGGGACGGGCTTCTCCGGGTCAGGGTCACTCGGCATCGTGTATTCTATTAAATCGTGGTGGGCGTGTGACGTGCTGAACATAGAGCTTGAGCAAGGGTGGATGCCAGCTGTTGTGTATACAATACCCGCTACGAGAATGTCAGTAGCCACCCTTTAAAACAACGGGGGAAACGGTCCGCATACGATATTCTTTCGCTATCTCAAGTGCACGTTTTGAGCTTGCGAAGTCAGATCCGGTGATGATCAGCTTGTGGCATCCGACTTGTTGTGCACGAGACACCACAGCTTGTAGATCATCTGGATGCCGCTCCTTGCCATTATATACGCCTCGGAAGATGGGGTCTGCGAGATTTATGCCGATCTATGAGTTTTCATGGAGATCTAGTTAGCAAAGAAAAGGAAGGGAAGTGCCTTGTTTACGGGCAACGAGATGACTGTAGGCTCATGCCCCAAGAACGCTTTCTCGATGAAATTTTATGAAGGCAATATGGAGGCGTTGAGGAGCGGTGCCCTTAGTTGTAGTTTCGACTTACATCGATATAACGTGGCTTATAAGTTGAGTCGCTATCTATAGCAGCAGTAATAGGCACAGGGCTTGTCGCCTTAGAAGTCATCGTGGATGAGAGAGGTCTCACCAGAAACGTTGAAATTGGCAATCGGCTGGTCTCAAAGTGTGTAAGACAGTTGAAGAGACTTTTACTGCGGAACATGGGGATGTCTTCCGTCTAAATAAAGAAGACGAGAATGGAAATTGAATCGATGTGAATGAGTCAACATAGCATCTAGGACTTGATTGGGATACGCTTAATTCACAAGCCAATCTCATCTGAGGAAGGTTGAACAGCATCCATGTGCATTGAATGTGGCTGTGATAAAATACCCGCATATTGCATACTACTTCCTCACTATTTGCATTTTACAGGTTATGTTGAAACCTTCAAAGTTACTTACATAATCCGCCAAGTTCCACTCCCATCCAATTTAATTAGAACCTATCTCATTCAATCCCATCTCTCCCACGCGCGCGGTCAAAGCACCACGAGTCTGATGAACTACGGCATCTTCGTTGCACTATGGCAGAACATACCCGCCGTCAATAATAACGTCGCTACCGGTCGTGTACGTCGAAGCATCGCTGGCAAGATACAGGTATAAGCCCTTGATCTCCTTGACATGACCTTGTCTTCCCAATACTGCCATTCGATGGGCTTCGTTGACAGCAAGCGGACTAGCGCCCATCTTCGTGTCGAAAAACCCGGGTGAAACGATATTCACTCGCGCAAACTCCCGCCACTCACGAGCTAATGACTTGCCAAAATGTGTGACGAAAGCCTTCGTGGCGTTATACACAGGTTGGTCTGTCGGTACGTTGACGATGTGTGCACTCATACTTGACGTTATGATGAGGTTCCCCGTGCCTTGTCGTTTAAATACTTCGCCGACATACTTTGCACAGGCCACCACACCATCAACTAAATGATCAGTCAGTGCATGATCTTTAAAATCCACGGGCTTCAAAACTGCACTTTACCGTTGACGGACATCTGCTTCCTGTATTCCTCAAGCGTCTGTTCTAGGATAGGCTTGGATATCGCCATACCTGAAAGGTTGTTAGCCGCAAGTGCCCCCAATCCTCCGATGAAGCATCGGAGGAGCCTACGCGCGACTTACCGGCATTGGCAACAAAAACGTCTATCCGACCAAAATCCCCCACGACCTTTTTGATTCCGTCTTCCACCTCCTGGGGGTTAGAGACTAAACCATATTGGTTAGTTTCATGGCGCGCTAGTTGAGGAAATGATGCCTTACTATCAACTTTATACGCAGACATCTTTAGACCATGGATATCGGCCAATCTATTAGCTTTCGCGATAGCAGCATCGTTTCTTTACTTAACCATGAGCACTAGAGACTTCATCCCGGAGCCTGACTCTATGTCAACTCACGAGTTGTACCACATGGCAACGTTGGCGTTCGCCTCGGCCATTGCCTCTGACACCGCGTATCCAATTCCATCCGCAGCCCCAGTCACGACAACTACCTTGCCAGTCATTCGAAACTGCTCTAGCACGTTTGAAGGTGTATGTGGGACGGGTCGGGGGAATCCATCCCTGACTACTGCGCATTCATCGAATCCCATAGACATCTTGAAAGCCGGTGTAAATAACCAGCGGTATAAGCGAGGAAGAGAACAGGGAACTGGGTCGTGACAATTAGGTCAGGTCTACCCGAGATGTTCATGTGACGGCCGTCTAGATGCTCTTAAACAATTATGCCGTGAAACTCGGGCACCTCATGCTGGTCTCTATAGGTTGCGGAACCATGACTTACTCTAGATAGATCGCCGACCGTCCACGTAGGGTGTGGATCCAATAGTTTCATACCCCCGACGTGTCTACTTTCTAACTTGATTGGACTTGAATAGTGGCTTCTGAAGAGTGGCATTGGACCAATATGAGCTTTGCATTTATCTATTCCTTTATCGGTCTATTGCACACCGACAAGTTTCCCCTTGACCTGTCGGTGTATAGCGGCCCAATATGTCTCATAAGCGCCATGACGTTGGCAGTCTAACTGGGGGGTTTGTCTTTTCACGAACCATAGGCAGATGATATGCCGCGACAAGGATTGAGACTGTGGGGGCGGACTAGGTATATATTTATGGTGCGCGGTTGAACGTTTGATATGGATTGCCAAGGGATCCCCGAATTCATACTAGGGTCAATAGGTCGATTCATTCGAATAACCTTAAACACCTAAACCTGACTTGGAGTGCTGTCATGATACCACAAAGCGTTTTTTTTTGGTCTTATGTAGATATATAAGTCTGCTTGTGGTTATTGTAGCTAGAGCTTGAAAATAAGGGTTGAAAAGATAATCAAATTGCAATAATATTCTAGAGTTAAGGGGCCATAACCTGGAAGAGAGAGGACTTAGCCCCTATTTAGTCTAGGTGGGAGAGCTATAGCTTATATGTCCGGATAGCCTTGCTCTCGTATGCTTGTATGGGTGTACTATGGGAGATTGAGTGAACATAGGAAAGCTAAAAGCTAAAATCGCGTACGAGAATCTCGTACTCGCACAGCTGGTTATATTATTCATGGCCTTGTCTCAACTATGCATGCAATTTATATAGTCTTATCAGGATCTCGTCCAGATCTCATATTTTAATGTTAGCTCCGATAGATTCTTGATACATCGTCAGAGGAAGCCTTCTAGAAGCGAGCCATTTAACTATATATGTAAACAAGTTCAACTTTTAGTAACATTTTACATCAGTCATGAGCTTAGAGTAAGACACCAAATCAGCTGAGACAATCAATCAGGTTTCTCTTCTTTCTCGTCAGCTCCTCGCATGTAATAAAGCCCAAGGAATCATTGCCATTATAAGCCGCGTTGAATATAGTCCATGTGCTGAAAAAGTCGCTCATGTGGACATTGTACCATTAGGCGCGCATTTTTTATATACTTAGGTAGTTGCCCGGCACTGTGGTGTTACGTACAGTCACTTATTATATATAGTCAAGCCGTTAGTATACACGTTCGACTAGGTTCCGTTTAGTCATACGAAGATGCTGTTGTGATGTTGTTGTGATATTACATTGCGAGAGGCATGAGAAATACTCTTAGGTAAGCACTGTATTGGTTGGTGCTTAAAATGTAACAAAAATCGCAGACCTCGGCTCTCGTCACGCAAGCGTAGTTACCCGCCACCCCTCTCTCCCGGGCCGGGGTAGTTACCTTACTGATCCTAACACAGCTAAGTTATCCTTACCTTGCCCCAAGGCGTTGTCGGGCGGTCGGGGCAAGTCGAAAGAAATAGCACAGACGTACCACTTCCACTAGTAAATATGTTCCTTAGGTAGGCTTATATGATTTATACATATTCAACATTTCAAACCTATCTTCATGAGGATGAACACGGGGGGTCGACAGGCTGCTCTGCGTTCTCTTTCTTCATCGGCAGAGGAAAAGTCGGGGTCGGGCTCTCATCTGAGGACTGTTTCTTCCAGAGCTAACATAAAGCGCTACTTTACCCCTCATATGACTTCGTATCGAGCCGGCGTTCTCTCCGCCGTGGAAACACGACTGTACAATGCTTGTCGACTACATAAACTATTATCTGGGGCCGTTTTTCTGCTGTGGGTGCTGGGCGCACGAGCATTACTGGGTAGCTCAGTAATCGGTCTTTGCGTAAATTGAGGAGCTTAACATGTGTTGGGGTCTGGAGTGGCATAGGGATAGCCTTACTATTCCTAGCAGAAGACTTTCCCTTTGCTAGGTAATTACCTGTTAGGTAGGTAAATAATCTCCCAGCCACTACCCCGAGTAATATAGACATCAGGCAGTTTAGCGACGTGACGGGTATGGTCAAAGTGATGACTCTAGTTTCCCGAGTTCCCTTCTAGATGGTGTTTGTGGAAGATATATAATAGGTATGCTAAGAGCCTAGGTATCTGCCTACCTGAGTAAATTTAAGAGGGGGTTATTTACTTTTATTCGGCCCCAATACCTTTAGCGCTATGACTGTATAGTTAATTTATTTTATATCTATTTCCAGCAGTTCCTATCTGGCTGGGCGAAAATAAAGTTATGAAATTAAGGATTAGCTAGGTAGACATGGATATCTATCTATATATCAAGGCACTGAGCAATTCAGCTGATGGTGCTTAATACCGATTGTTGACAATTGGACATCGAGATCTGCAAGTTTTGCCCAGGTTTCGGACGTGCTAGAATCCCAGGTAGGGAGGGGTATGCATTGATTTCTACTACCTATTGCGTAAAGGTCTAATCTAATCTTATGTAACGTCTGTCTATATACCTAACATACATGCCCCTGTCTGGTGTAATCGCGATCGTGACAGGACGGATTCTCTTCTTCCTCACATTCGCGTTTTTTTGCAGCTCTAGCTTCAGCTGCAGCATTGGCGATGTCAGTTTTCATAATCTGAAGTTCAAGTGCTTTCGTTCTTAGACCAGTGAATTCTGCAAAAATGCTGTGGTTCTCAACCTGATGGTAGCTGGGGACTGTAAACCCAACATTGGCGGCGAACAGTATGGTACATATATCCGTCAACGGCTCCGTGCTGGAACCCGTTCTCGGCTGTACCCTAGGTGGTCGGCGACGAGTCAGGCTCCAGGGCTTTCGGAACCGACCCCGGGTTTGGTGACCAAGGCAACCAACACTGTGCCACAAACTCATATTCCTGAGCGAATCAAACGTATCAGGGGCTGTTTATGTTCCTGGCGTTTTCTCGATATATAATTAATCTAGCTGGATAAGTCTTGCTGAAATTTCTACCCATTTGTAAGCGCCCCACCGTAGGTACTTTATTGTTTGCTGGTTCAGTACATGTAGATAAGTACGTACCTACCTATGTAGTGTATGTACTTCAGAATTTAATTTACGCGTCTTGGTGTCCCCCCACCATCTTGACTGTGTCCTGATTGTGGCATTCTCGGAGACCATTGTCATGTGCCTTAAATAGCTGGATATTGGTCTATGGGATATATCATCCCTAACACCTAGCAAAGGGAGACTACCAACACATGCGCAACAAGGCTGGGGAGAGAATGCAAAGAACCGTGGAAGTACTGTAGCTGCATGTAATGAATGTATAATGCAAGTAATTCTCTACGGCGGACCCACAGTGGACATTGGGGAACCCCGCCATCGAGAAGGAACCGCGTCAATGCGCGTTGAGTGGCTGGCGACTTTACTGAATAAGGTAACATAGCATTGCTAAAGAGGTTGCAGCTGGCGAGCTGAGGGTCTCTCAGCTGGGAGCGCTGGAACAAGGGCTATTGTAGGTACTGTACCTACTACTACAGTACATTGCCCCGAGCTTGTTGTCTCTGTGTGCTTGACGCGCTAAAAAGGTGCTAAGACGCGGTTTCCTAGTGAACAGCGCGTCTCTATTTAAAGTTGGACGGTGGGTGCACCATTTTCATCTGACTCTCACTCAACATCACCAACCTGCCAACAGGTCCAACACAGCACTTAATCGCCTCTTTCTGATATCCACAGGCTTTTGACGGCATAGAGGCTGCTGACCACCTGAATTCCACCTTTACAACTGCTGCCTTACCTGGATATCTACTTTCTTGGTGGCGTCATTGTCCCAAGTCCCCCCCACGTTAACCCTCCTTCGCCCTGGTTATTGCTGATCCACGCATCACGATGTATGTCAAGAAGAGAGGTATGTTTTCCAAGAGACCGGTCTTTGGTCATGTTGGCCGCTGAACAATAGATAGATGGCCGCCAGGAGCGGGTTCAATTCGACAAGATCACCGCCCGTGTATCACGCCTATGTTATGGACTCGACACCGACCATGTCGACCCCGTTGCTATCACCATGAAGGTCATCTCGGGTGTCTACGGAGGTGTTACTACTGTCCAGCTTGACGACCTGGTAAGAATTCCTGCATAGCCCTGGCCGACATGGCAGTTCTCTGACAGCAATCTCAACAACAGGCCGCCGAGACCGCCGCCTACATGACCGTCACCCACCCAGACTATGCCATCCTAGCCGCACGCATCGCCGTCTCAAACCTACACAAGCAGACTAAGAAGCAATGGTCTGCTGTTGTCAGCGATCTGTACCACTATATTAATCCCAAGAACAAGAGACCGTCGCCCATGATTTCACAGGAGACGTACGACTGCGTCATGAGACACAAGGAAGAGTTCGACTCGGCAATCGTATATGACCGCGATTTCAACTACCAATACTTTGGCTTTAAGACTCTGGAGCGATCATATCTTCTCAAGATTAATGGCAAGATTGTCGAGAGACCCCAGCACATGATCATGCGTGTGGCCGTAGGTATTTGGGGAGACAATATTGAGAAGGTCCTTGAGACGTACAACCTCATGTCCCTCAAATTCTTCACTCATGCTTCTCCTACACTCTTCAATGCCGGAACGCCACAAGCTCAGATGTCGTCCTGCTTCCTGGTTGATATGAAGGATGACAGCATTGAGGGTATTTATGATACCCTCAAGACATGTGCTATGATTTCCAAGATGGCCGGAGGAATTGGCCTGAATGCCCATCGCATCCGTGCCACGGGCTCTTATATTGCCGGTACCAATGGTACATCTAATGGTATTGTCCCTATGCTCCGGGTCTTTAACAATACGGCTCGCTATGTTGACCAAGGTGGTAACAAGCGACCCGGCGCTTTCGCCATTTACCTTGAACCATGGCACGCAGACGTCTTCGAGTTCTTGGATCTGCGAAAGAATCACGGCAAGGAGGAAGTTCGTGCTCGTGACCTCTTCTTGGCTCTTTGGATCCCTGATCTCTTCATGAAGCGCGTAGAAAAGAATGGAGAGTGGACATTGATGTGCCCGAACGAGTGTCCTGGGCTTGCCGATGTTTACGGTGACGAGTTTGAAGCCCTCTACGAGAACTACGAGGCTGAAGGCCGTGGCCGCCAAACGGTCAAAGCTCAGAAGCTCTGGTATGCCATCCTGGAGGCCCAGACGGAGACGGGAAACCCCTTCATGCTCTACAAGGACCATGCCAATCGCAAGAGCAACCAGAAGAACCTCGGTACAATCCGCAGTTCCAATCTCTGCACCGAGATCATTGAGTACTCTGCTCCGGATGAGGTGGCTGTTTGCAACCTGGCTTCAATGGCCCTGCCGTCTTTTGTGGATTACAACACGGAAAGCTACGACTTTCAAAAGTTGCATGAGGTTACCCGAGTTGTTGTTCGCAATCTGAATCGAGTTATCGACGTAAACCACTACCCCGTCCCCGAGGCGCGCAACAGCAACATGCGCCACCGACCTATTGGTCTTGGTGTTCAAGGTCTAGCTGATACCTTTCTTGCCCTGCGAATGCCTTTTGAATCGCCGGAAGCTCGGCAGCTCAACAAGCAGATCTTCGAGACCTTGTACCATGCTGCTTTGACTGCCTCAATGGAAATTGCTCAAGAAGAAGGCCCTTACTCCACCTACGAGGGCTCTCCCGTATCTCAGGGAATTCTTCAGTACGACATGTGGAATATCACTCCTTCCGACCTCTGGGACTGGGCTACCCTCAAGGAGCAGATCAAGCAGCACGGTGTACGTAACAGTCTCCTCATGGCTCCTATGCCGACTGCGAGTACCTCGCAGATCTTGGGCAACAACGAATGCTTCGAGCCTTACACGTCCAACATCTACTCCCGTCGTGTCTTGGCAGGCGAATTCCAAGTTGTCAATCCTTGGCTTCTGAGGACCTTGTCGATCTGGGTCTATGGTCTGACAACATGAAGAATCGCATTATTTCTGAGAACGGTTCAATCCAGAATATTCCCAGCATCCCAGCCGAAGTCAAGGCCCTATACAAGACTGTCTGGGAAATCTCTCAGCGAACGGTTGTCCAAATGGCTGCTGACCGAGGTGCTTTCATCGACCAGTCTCAGTCACTTAATATCCATATGAGAGAGCCTACGATGGGCAAGATCACTAGTATGCATTTTACTGGTTGGAAACTTGGTCTCAAGACAGGCATGTACTACTTGCGAACACAAGCTGCCGCTCAACCTATTCAATTCACTGTCGACCAAGAAGCCTTGAAGGTTACCGACTCAGCGGCTGCTAGACCCGGCGCGTTGAAGAAGCGAGCGCCTCCTTCCGGCACTCACATGTCCTCGCCGTCCCCTGCTATTTCGCGGCCGATGTATGCTAAGAGGCAAGACTCCAATATCATTAGCTCCCCCCATGGAGTCCCCACACCCAGCACCACTCCTCCCCCATCAAAGGAGATAGCGACGGCGGAGTCAGCTGCGTCTGCCAAAGCCTCGACCTTCATAGCGGATGCACTGGAGGGGGAGAGCCCCAAAGCTTGGCAACCGAACCTACGGAGAAACCTAAAATTGAGGAGCTGCCAGAGGCTGCCCTAGAGGGCAACGCATCGCCACGGCAGGACGAAGACAAGGAGGATAAGAGCAAGGAGCGTGAATACGACATCTATGCCGACGCTGTTTTAGCTTGTAAGTGTCCCTGGTTTGACTTTTTGGAGACATCAACTAACAATGTCGTAGGTAGCATTGAGGACCCGGAAGCCTGTGTTATGTGCAGTGGCTAAACGAGTATACTTGAGAATAAAAAATGACGATGTTATGTGATAAGCAATGATGGTATATTAATATGTGACAGACGAGACGCACGAGCTGAGGTTGTCGGTGGGTATTGGAATAATGGGATTCTTTCTCACGAGGGGGTCAGGACCTCTTAGATGCCAGTGGCATTAAGCCTCGCCACTTGTACCGTCTTGGGGCATTGTATAAGTGCTAGAACCATTCGCCCCTGATGGGTTGGCATTTGTCACATTCTATTTCGATTACTTGGGCAGATCTAATCAATCACGCAACTTTTCCGCAGTCTAGAATTCTTTGGTCTTGACACGGTAGTATTGTCACCCATCCTTAAGTCTAAACGGCAATTAAGCGAGACGAGTATCAACTCATCAGGTTAGAGTCATGAGCTGTATTCAATTATACGCATCTGTATAAGACCTCAACTGTAGTTATTCTAGGAAGCGTGGGACTGTCGCAACATGATTCACTTCGTAGCTTACTTGAACGAACTGTTAGAAGCGCCGCACCCCTACGGATTACTGCACTCCTTGTGCGGCGTTGCCTAGGGGCTATGTTGATGGTCTGATTAGCATTCTAGATCATGACCTGGGGGGAAGTATAGGTGTGTTCGAGGATCACTATTCATCTTCGACCATTTGCTCTCATTGAACAGGGCTAAAGGTACGAGCCGTAAAAAGCACTCACCTCATAATATACGACAATAAACCTGGTGGTTAAAGGGTTTCGGCGAAGAGTAAGTCGGGATACGAAGAATAAAAGAAAGAAAAGAAATCGGGAAACTACCTATTCTCGCACGTGTTGGCCTAGATACCCAAGATGGTGATGATGGGAAATAATAAGCTTAGTAATTAGACTTGACTTCAATGTGAGACTGACCCTGGGATGTTCATTAATCGAAAAAGGTGCTTGGGGGAAACGTGTAAGTCCTGCCACTGTGGTAGGTATGTAGTGCTACAATCCCGGATAATAGGTCTCTGCTATATATCCCTCGTTAAATCTAGCCGGCAAGCTCTGCTTCTAACCTTCTACTATCCATAGAGCTTGCCATATACAGCTTGTTGACCTCTTCTTGCTGAACCCTGTTCGCAGGAAAGTTATAGATCATGCTCTACTCATATATACTGAATTTAGCAGGTATAACCTCCTATCCATGTAGTAGCAACAATAAGCACCCATTTGACATTCATGAGAAGCAAAGGAGAGCGAAGATCTAAACAAGTGCTCTCCCGCTTAGTGGTATTTATGCCGGAGGCTTGGAGCTATCTAACTAATCAAATTGAAGTATGACCGAGGCATCTTATAAACATGGGGGCAACGACAAGCCGGCTTCTGAAACCTTTTGTCAGCATCCTTTGTACTAGAAGACAACTTGGACGATGTGGCATGTTGGTCGTTAACCCGTTGGACTGCAGGAAGGCTTAGAGATATTAGGCAGCTTCTTGGATCACAGCAGCCTTGATTCCTCTTTCGGGCTATGTCCTATAGCCGCATAAATCCCAGCGTATCTGCATGTGGTGATATTGGGACTTGTAATGTTGTAGGCGGAACGTGGGAGTGTTTCAAAATTACCTACGACTGGCAGTCTTTTTATTGGATTATTGAGAGATAATTACTCTGATTGAATTTACTGATTACTGAACGGATAATTATGCGAATGGCTCTAATCCTAGTTTAATGAGATATTCACACCGTTTTTCGCGGTAATTATATGGCAATTAGGCGTCATCTAACAGGAACGCTTCAGAATCGTGACAAATTGCAGATAAGTAATCATATTACTCTACATTATTGCAGGAGACTCATATTCGACAATACTGAGGATTTTATAAGAATGTCATCACTGCTTACCTCACGAGTAGAAACATTAGTGATCAAGTGAACCAAAGCCCTTAAAGGTAATAAATGAATAAATTCATAGCCCCAGGAGTCTCAAAGTCAATATAAATAGGTGCGTTCCCCCATATTCCCCTCCAGAGTCGTTGGAAAACCGGCATCCATTCAACTTTTAATTTACTCGACATTCGTGACACCGAAAATGACTTCCTCATTTGTATCAGAGCTTATCCAACGAGCTGAGTAGGAACCCCTCCAGATGCTGATATGAATTTCTTCTAACATGGAATAATAGGGTCTTGTCTAAGAACCACAAGCCTTACGCTTACTTCTCAGAGGTTGGGCTGACACCAAAGAAGATGATATGTGAGGAGTCCATCGCGAGAATACTCATGACGGAGCTTGAATTAACCCTGAGTTAATAGTCTGCTGCTTCGATCCACGTGTCAAGCCTGAGGAGTTCCTTGGGCTCACGAATGGAGACGGTATTTCTCCTGTTTAGCACTGCTACGCTTTTCTTAACGGATTTATAGATGCCCTTCTTGTGAGAAACGCATCAGGCACCCCGGCAAGAAATATCATTGATATTGCTGCAATTGATAGGCTTGCTGGGCTTACCGAGCTTATCGTGATTAAGCATACTGGTGCGTAGTGCTTCGCTATTGACTAAATTGATCATGCGCGCTGACTCTATCAACTGCAGACTGTGGCGCAACGTACATCACGGAAAACGATGTTCGTAACCACATAATCGAACACAATCCAGAACTTGCTGGCAAATTAGAGAACTTCACGCTCCAAACTACCACCGAGTAAGTTTCTCAGCACTACACATTGCTGCCGGCCAAGGATGTTGACCCTTATCTTTGTAGCATCGTTGAGCGTACGAAGTTAGATGTAGAACTTATCAAGTCTTCTCCCCTCATTAGGAAGGAGTTGAGAGACACAGTTGTGGGTCTGCTCTATGATATCAAGACTGGGACACTCACCAAGGTTGTCTAATGGAGGAATATACTTCGTGGCCAACCTCAAAGGTTGAGGGAAACTCGATTTGAGGCTTACGAAGAGGAAATGATTTGATCAAATCCCACGGCGGTGAATTTAAGAGATGTAACTAAGGGCACTCATTTGATACTGGTTAAACTGCTAATAAACTCTCCTCTCAATCAATGATTGGCAATCCAAATCTTGTCAGTCCAAGGAGGGCTGTGTCTTTTACAGAACAAGTCAGCTAATGCTATCTTGATACCGCTGCGGACAATGCCACCGCCAAACCTTTGAAACTCTTAAGACATAAGCAATCTCAACATGGCTACTCTTGGCTCCTGACTAACCGAGTGCTATTGATAATGTGCCAAGAACGATCTCACCAGGCCGTCGTCACGAGGGTGAAGTTGAATGGGTGCTTGGGCAGCTCCTGTATATGAATGTGTCCTTCCCTTGCCGCTAATATAGGATACCCGTCCAGTCCTGAAGGCCAGTTGTTTGAGCTGCGCCGTTCATAGCGCTAGTTACGTCAACTCCCGAGCCCATGAAGATACTAAATGAATCCCCCTCATCATTTGCAACATTATAATTGCACCTCTCAGTTGGGACAACTTGCCAGTACAACCACGGTAGGCCAACCTTGTTCATATCCTTTGCCTGTGCCGGGTACTCCACGGCTGCATCTGCTGCACCCTGATATTGTTTGACACCCCACTCCTCAATATATACCAGCTTGCCCTTAGCATCACTAACGTAACCGGCCGCGGAGTTGGACCATTCTCCTGGGTTTGCAGCTAGATTACCTGCATAGCGGTGAATAGCTATCATATCGAGCTGTCCGCAGTTAACTGCAGCGGACATGAAGTTACATTTCTTCGATATGTCGCCTCCAATCCCACCGGAGGAGATCTTGATGGGGTTATTGGCACCCAATACGCTCCGCATATGTTGTGCGCGTCCGCAGACCCATTTTGCACCGGCATCAGTCTGACATTCCGATACCTTTGTAGACATGGGCTCATTTTGTAGATCGAAAGCCATAATAGCCTTGCTCCAATTCTTCCACATTTGGCCGGATGTTTTCCCCTTGTAGTTGAGCACGTGCGACAGTCGAGCGTCATAATCATCAAACGCAGCCTGCTGCTCGTAAAAATACCCTGAACCGTACCGGTTCCAGTACGGGTCGGAGCTGCCGGCCAGAAACTGATTTGCAGCGTCGTGCGGCGAGACGATAGCCTTGATGTTCTTGGCGGCTAGCTTCACCAAGACACCGTCGACGCGTCCAAGACTGTGTCATTGTAGACGCCGATAGAACTTTCAAGCGGGTAGATTGTCCTCACAATCGTGCTGCCTTTTTGACACGACCCTGCGTTTTGGCCGTTCACCCATAGTCGTACTACCTTAGCACCGTCCGAAGCTATGTTGTTGATCCACTCATTCTGTTGTGAATCGGATAGTCCTATGAGGAAGTAAATGTTGGACCCTGCCCAAGACGGCGAGTTTGCTCGAGAGCTGAGCGTATCAACCGGAGCAGCAAGAGCTGTAGCTGAAAGAAAGCTTGCGAGATAGAAGAGAACTGGCGTCATTGTCAGATTGATAATAAGTACTTAATGAGCTTGTATGATTTATGACTGAAAAGGGTCCTTGGCCTTCCTAATCTATCCTTCGATGTAACCTCGCCCTTTGCCCCTTATTTATAGAGAGCCTTAGGGCTTGTGACTTTGGCCTACCCCTCCTTGGGCTGCTTCTGATCAAGGTCTGTAATACGAGTCTTGTGATAATCGCTGACTAATCGTCATTGCCTACAGATCTGTATGTCTTGCCGGGAGGCTGGCAGGCGTAGGCACCTAGCCCTTGGCCGTGTGACAATACCCTCGTAGGCTAGGACTTGGCGATATACGCGGATGTCTTTTGTCTCGGTGAAGGTATTATAACGGCAATTGTCCTTAACAAGGACTGAAAGCATTCATGCCCTTTCTTCCGAAGGAGCAGCCTGATGGACGAACAGTGACTGTATTTCGTTCTTATCTCCCATAAGCCGAGAATGTCACAATGTGATTTCGACATCCCTTAATCAGGGCAATGGCGCCAATAAACGAAGTGTCGGTCATGCAACGCAGGCCCAGCTGTTGCTACGCTCTTGCATCTAAACATTGATTGCATTTCCTAGACATGGTTGTTCATTGGAACTTGAAACGAACAACAAAACACATCGGTCCAATATCATGCAATACGAGACCAGCGATTGCTACGCTCCTGAATTAAAGTAAGGATTGGAGTTATACGGCAGCTCACTCATTGGAACGAAAGACGGCTAATGCACTGCTAACTTAATAGTGAGCATCCCGTCATCTTATTATCCCGCTAAGTGCGTTTAATCGATATTGATTACTTAAACTTGCTTGAACCCCTTGGAGATAGCTGATACTCACAAGACCCCTATCCAATTCCTCTTCAAGAGCTTAAGGCTTCATGAGCGTAAGGCGTCTCCTTCATTTTTTCCAGAGTCCATTTTCTTCGTCACGTGGCTCTAAATGGCCAAGTATCAATCGCTGGGACGATTATTACTCCTTTTTCTCATCTCCCTCTATCCTTTCTCTATCTTAACAATCCCTTGCTACCGGCTGGATGGACGTGAAGCAACTCCAGACATTCAAGCATGCAATCTCAACGCTACGGGAGCGGGCGGTGCACATTCTGCTTGCTGCAAGGTTATGAACCAAGACGCATGTCTCTCCACCGGGCTGTGTCTAAACACACTCGCGACGCAAGCGAGCCACATGCTCTGGGCAACCGGCTGTACAGATCCAACATTCCTCGACGAGAGCTGCCCTAAATATTGCCGTACTAGTAAGTGGAATCTGTATGAAGCCCCCTATCCCGAACACCAATTAATTTCTTCAACTGATAATGATCCTAACTACTTTGGTGAATAGGTGGATGGAGCAATGCACGCTTGCAAAACTGTAACGACTCATATTACTGTTCCGCACAGTGGGATATACAACGTGACCAAGCAGATTGTTGCAATTCTTCGTTCCCCTTGGATAAGCCAATTGGAACAATAACTCGACAAATCCATTCGACGGACACACTAATCTGTCCGACAACGGCAACCCATCGGGCAATAATACCGTACCGACAAGCTCTGGTATCAGCATACCGACTGGAGCCGTCGCCGGCTTGTCTGTGGAGGGTGGAGCCCTATTGATCGCCCTCGTGCTCTTGCTTTAGGTCCTTTGGACTCGCAAGGGGTTGAAAGAAGAGATAAAGAGACTCAACGGAGATTTGACGGCTAGTGGATCTGGACACTCTGGTCAAGTGTTGCCACGACACCTGAACGAAATATCAGAATTGCCGTTGAACCCACAAGAACTACCTAATCAACGTGAGCCCTCAGAAATGCATGGAGACACGTATGTATCACGAAATATTGGATGGCGTAGATCAGGAGTAAGGTGATGCGATAACCTTTGGCAGATGTAAAAAAGGAAACTCATGTGTTAACGGTTAAACAGGGATGCTATTAAAGGAGTAAGACACATTTTATGTAGAGTTTATAGCTGTCAGATTTAAGGGGTAGAAATAATAGCCCTATTAAGTGGATTTTTTACCCATACTTATTTAATATAGTGTGTACGAACGCGAAAATATAACTTAATATATAATTAATTTAATTAATTATTAATTAATTAGAATTGTTTAATTTTAATAATTAAAAGTTTTATATATTAAATATTATTGTTAGGGCTAGATTAAATAACTATTATAGTAATAATAACTTTATTAACTAATATAAAAACTATTTTAATAAAAGCTAAAAAATTTTATAAATTTTAAAAATAAAAAAAAATTTATAAGCAAAAGCTAGTTTTTAAAACTTTTTAAAAAATATTTTTAATTAAATAATAAATTTAAATAGCTTATAAAACTTTTAAAAATTTAAATATTATAATTAATTTAAAAAAAACAAACTTTTAAATTAATAAAAAAAAAAAGTATTATTATAAAACGCTATAAAATTAACCCCAGAACTTAAAAATACTAAGCATAGGCTTATAGCTTAAATATATATACAAGCATAAATAATTCTAACCTAAAATAGGGTTTTGTTTTTTTTTTATATAATAATAATAAGTTAATACTAGCCCTACTAGCAGTAAGAACTATAATACAAAAAGATTACTAAAAACATATAATAATTTAACCATTTTGATATTACTGGAGTTCCTGAAAAGTATCGACAGTGACAGGAGCAAGTCCCTGAAACTGAAACGTCTTTATTCCATGGTATACCAATACGCTCAAACCGAAAATTTGGATCTCAGTGGCCTAGTGCCCAAGAACATCCATGACGAGTTACCTGACGGTAATAAACTGGAGATTCTGAAGTCATCAATTAAGAATAATGACGTTATTTCCTTGGAGAACATGGTGGATGAAAACCGCCATGAGCTTTTCACCGACGCTAGGTTTAATGTCCATAGCGAGGAATGGACAGTAGTTCATCTGGCCTGTGATTCAAGTTCATCAGATGTCCTTAAACTGCTGTTGAAAACTGGAGCTGATCCCGAAATCACGACGCATCGAGGCACGAAACCAATACATCTAGTCGATACCAACAGAGACGGAGGAGAGACTCTGAGAGTTCTCCTACAGCATCAGGTTTCGACGACGGCGATGAGCGACGGTCTGGGTACTATTTGGCATTCGACAATCCAAAATGATCATATGCAAGCACTGAAGCTTCTCGTCAGCCTAGCCTCAGACAAGAACGAGGCATTACAGCTCGTTTCTAGTTCGGGCGAAACTGCAATCTGTGTCGCCCTCAGCGAACGAAACAAGGATGCTGTAATGCTCCTGCTAGAGCACTGCCCTACCACATCGTTTTGGAAAAGCACCACGCCGCTGTACCGGCAAGCAGCACGGCTAGGTTCTTTGGAGGTCGTGAAGAAGTTATTGGAGATAGGCATGCAACCGGACGAATTCGATGACGAGTTAGGAAGTCCACTCCATGACATTAATCTAAGGGCATCGGTACCATGTGTAAAACTGCTAGTGGAGACCTTCCCACATTGCTACAGACGACGAAAAGACGGCCGAACGCCTTTTCAATCACTGTTAGTGCGAGCCGTTGAAAATCTCAAGAAATGCAGAGATATCCTGAAAGACGTTCAAATACAACAAGTTCTAGAGGCATTGCTTCCAGCTTTTCAAGCGTTCGACCCTGGAGAAATGCCTGAAGAAATAATTAGCACGTGGTCTTTCTTCTGCTCGACAGTCATTGAATACGTCCCACTGGCGACAAGGGATGTCAGTTGGATCAAACAAATTCTCACTCATTTTATTGATGTGGGTTTAATAAGCTGCCTTGAAGAGAGGTACAAAATCTCGGCATTGGTGTTGTTTGCAACCAAACTCGATGAATTCCTATCTACTCTGCTGCCTACATGGCTGGCCATGCGCCAGGGCAATCTGTGGGACCAAGAGCATAGAGAATTGCGACTTCTGAATAATTGGGAATGCCTTTCTTGGATGCTACTCCAGCTGGCGTCCGAAACAGCATTTAGGAACAGTGCCACCACACATCACTGTGTTACTCGACTTCTATCTCACGCAATACTCCACGACGATGGCAATTTAGTAAAGTGGCTGCTACAGAATGGCGTCGATATTCACCAACGAGTAGACTTAATGTCTGCCATGGAAATAGCCTGCCTACCAGAAGTAGCCATATCTGAAGATATTTTCAGATGCCTGCTTTCATATTCTAAGACAGACAGACTTAATGAACACAATGAGCGTGTCGGTGGTCTTACCATCACTCACTTTGTGGGTGTCTCCGGTCATTTCCAAGGACGGTCTCTCTGGAAGCTTGGACAGATCCTTAGGGCAGGTGCTAGTGCCAACGCTGTGTCATCTGATTCCGCCCACACCCCTGCGCTAAATATTCACATAGCCGAGGGCAGCATCACAACCGCTGAAGTTTTGCTTCAGTCTGGAGCAGATCCATGGCTTACTGACGCGAACGGGTTCGATGCTGCCCTAGTTGCAACTACACGAAACAGTCCTTCGCTCTTAAAAATGATCTCAGAGCACTCAATATCCCGCAAGATTTCAACTAACTGGAGTCAGACCTGGAAGGATCCTAATGATCATACCTCAGGAGGCAATGCGTTCCATCTAGCAGCAAGGTGGGGTTCTACGGACTGTATTCGGGTCTATCTCGAGGAAAAGTGGCTTGAGGATCTCGAATCAGTCGGTGCGTTTTATTCAGTTGCTTCCTTTTTCAATTTGTTCCCCATATCACTCTCTGCCCCTATATTTGCTCTTAAACTTCTCCTAGGCCTACTATCTACCCATTACTAACTTCCATCGATACAGGTAATGGCCTTCAGACGCCGATGCATTATGCAGCTCGATACGGACGGTGGCCTACAATCCGTTTTCTTCATGATCATGGTTGCAACATTAATTCAATAGCACAAGGCGGTAAATCGCCCTTGCATCTAGCAATTGAAAAGGAGCATCTAAACGCAGTGGAAGAACTCGTGCACCTGGGTGCGGAGATGAAAGCTGACGCGAATGGGCTTTCGCCCTCAGCTTACGCCTATAGAACCGGGAACCTTGACCTTATCAATGCTCTTGAAAGACAAAATGGAAGCAACGAAGATAAGACCTTTCAGCTAAGTCGCAAAAGAATCGCGAAAATGACACTCGCATTCCAAAAGGCTTTAAACGAAAGCAATCTGTATGCTTGCGAAAGATTCGTCACGCAAGGGTTCCCAATTGATTCGGAAATTTGGGAACCTTGGCCTATCACCCCGCTAATGCTTGCACTCAGTGAGCGTCTGCCTTCTCGGACAGTGGAGTGGCTCCTTAGAAAAGGAGCAAAGGTTTCGATCGTATTCGAAGGACCCGAAATGCCGGACTATGATACTCCTCTGGAAGCAGCTATAGCCGTGCAGGACTACAACCACCTATTGCCAACCCTCCTACGCCGCTACTTAGAGGAAGATGGCGATTTCAGTTGCTTAAAACAGACGCCGTTACATGTAGCTGTGTATAAAAGGAACTACGAGGGGCTCAGGGTTCTGTTAGCTGAGCTGCGTCAACTATCATATAACGTCGAGGATGTTATCAATCAAAAAACCATCTATTTAACGGCGTAACAGCTTTACATCTGGCAGCAGAACGAGACCATCTTGAGGTTGCAACACTTCTTATCGCCAATGGGGCAAACCTCGAGCACACGGACTTTAACGGTTTCGCGCCTTTGCACGATGCCGCGTCCTTTGGCTCAATCAATGTGCTCAAATTACTCATAGAGCGGGGAGTTTGCACTGAGCCATTATCTCGATTTAAACTGACACCTCTCATGCTTGCGTGTTCGCAAGGCCATGTTGAAGTGGCGAAATATTTATTGCAGTTTGAGCAGAGCATTACGAAAGATCTATTTGGCAGGGACCTTGTTGATATAACTCTAGAAGAGGCCGATGAATCCTCCGCAGTGAGACTACCTATGCGCTATGTTATTTCGCAGAGGGTTCGACCTCCACAGTGTGGACGCGGTAGGTGCTTGCGCTATATTTAGCGTAATGGCACATTCTAAGCATTGGGTTTTGCGACATCTTCTCAGAGAATACCCACTATCTCTACAAATCCAAGACATTCAATGGTCCTCCACTTGGATTTGGGTTAGGTTGACTTCGGAGGGATATCCTCTAACCAATATCACAAGAGGGTATCGCCTCATTCATCGATACGTAGGACGAGGAGTTCCCCTGAACGTATCAGACTCAGTCGCTATTGGCAAAAGTAGCGTGCTGTATTTGGCTGCATCCATCGGGTTTGTTACAGCCATCGACGATCTGCTGTCAATCGGTATCGATATTGAGACCAAAGTTTGCGGAGAAGGTACTGCTTTGGCGATTGCAGTCGCTTACGGTCATCTTGATGTGGTCAAATATCTAACACGACGAGGAGCGAAGATTTTCCACGGATGCGGTGACACCGGCGAGGGCGTAATGGCGGCTGCTCGAGGACAGAAAGAAGTAATGCAATGGCTGCTTGTTGATCGTTATACTGACCAATCCAAGATTACGAGTGCCAACCCCAATGCGGATAACCAAGACAGACAAGTTGGGAAATGGAAAGGTGTCATACAGGTTAAATTGTCGTTGAAGTGGGAATGGAAACAACGAAGGGCTGAGACCATGCTTGAGTATGCTGCCCGCTTCCAGACGATTATGAAGGCACTTGAAGGAGAAGTTGTGAAGCCTATTGTTGAAGACGAAAGACGAAGACGAAGACGAATCGAGCGATAGGGAAGACGAAGACGAATGAGCGATGAGGATGACGAAGACGAGGACAAATTCAGTAAAGAGTTTTGGCGACTAATAATAAAGCGAACTGTACGTCGGCTATTGAACAATCTACTTCCAAGCTAAAAGATGTTCGTAATTTCTAGGAACCCTGTGCCTAAGATAGGTAATAGACATCAAACGTTGCGAGAAGGCTTCGAAAACCTCCTTCGTAAGCTAATCTAACTAATATGTAATACAGAAGTCCTTTAATTGTAAGCCTTATGCGTTGTGATAATAAAGCAGCCCCCTTCTGGTAAACTCTTTATTTTAGCCTTGTGCACCGTAGGAGGAAATATATATTGGAATTATCTCCAATTAGAAAAGGAGATCAAGGAGCTAAAGACGAAGAATTTGACCGCCATAGTAGCATTACTTGTCGAGAAGTATGGCTGCGCTAAAGGAGACAGTCAATTCACGGCTTAGCTTCGCCTAGCCGCCGAGAATGGAGAAGTACAGGTATTGGGCATCCGAACTAATTTCCTCTGATTCTTATTATGTCAGTAATACAATTTTATAGGTGTGCAAGATAATATAATCCTATTGCTCCTCGTATCTATAAACAACTATTCTCTGCCCCACGTTTATACACTTAACAATTGCTAGTTGTACAAGATTCTCTCTGCCACACCAGTCTAGGAAGAAGACGGCTTGAATCAAGTCATCTTCGAGCTATAGGTAAGAAACTAACATTATACTGATATTTGCCGAGGCAGAGACGTTGGACTTTATAGGTGTCTTGTCATTTCGGTACGATAGTAGTAGCCTAATTTCTTTTCATACACACCTACGAGTATTTACAATTATACAGGCAGAGGGTGTTTGGACTTAGGAATAGCTTTATATTCTTAATGTTCTAATAATTAGCTATAGCGTTAAAGGCTCTTAAAGAGTAAGTTTCCTATAAAGGCTCCGGGGCTTGGCTAGCCTTTATATACACACAAAATGTCTTACTACCCCGCTCGAGGGGTTACGTGGATCTAATCCGTGTAATATTTACTGCGTCTACCTGCGGGCAGTGACGGATCGTAAGGCGTTTAGGTTGATAAACACAGCTATCTTGATCAAGTTGCCACTGCTGTTGATGGCAGATGATACACAGCGTGGAAGCAAAGATACATTTCATGTACCCAAGCAGCTGGAACCGAATTAAATCCTGTTACAAGGCAAGGCATAAGGCAAAGCACAAGGCAAGGCAGGAGACAAAGAGACTTTCGTGTATATATCTAAGTTAACCTCACGTGTAGCCTGGAAAGCCCCGTGCAACAACAAGAGTCTATTGCCGACAACTTGCGTAAGTTCATGACAAATCCAATATATTCATATATATCATAAATACAGTAACAGAAGTATAAGACTCTATACATGGATTTAGCTTAGCTCACCCATCTAATATACCCAATCATCCGAGACAGGTATACAAGAACCAAGTAAGCAAGGAGGGTGAGGCGAGTAACTAAGGGCGCGGCCATCTAGAACATATAATTACTCCAAGAATAATAAACAAAGAGGAAGAGGAGAAGAGAAACCAAAAAGATAGAAAATAACAATGATTAAGGTAGAATTAAAATCTTGGTAATGCGGGCGCCAACGGTTCCCTACCGTAATGCAATATACAGCTCCCCAAGACTTCAAATGTTATCTTAAAACTAAGTTACATATCTATAGGGATAAGCTCGAGGTTGGGATACCAATACTATATAAAGACCAAGACCAAGACCATGAGGTGCAACAGCGTTCGCCGCCGCGGAGGCAGGTGTAACAACAGATAAAGATAGCATGGGACATCATATCTTCCTACATGTAGGTTAGAGAGGAGCTTTAGATCACAGGCCAACCTCGCAGCAATCGCCACAAACCAAGATAACAAAAAACAGCATTGATTGACGTTATCATTAGTCATACAACAATGGGTATCTACATCGACAGCAAAAGCACAGCGCAGTTCAGTGCAGCGGCGTCCATACATACGCGGCAGACACAGCAGGGGCGCTCGGCGACCTTCCTCCCATGCATCCTTCCATCCCTCCCTCCATCCCTCCATCCCATCCATCATCATCCATCATCATCATGAATATCCCCTCCCTCCTTCCCTGCCTCCCTTCCGCACCCCCAGGATTAGATAGATCAACTAAACTACGACTTATGCAGCAGCGTCCTCGTCAGACTTCTTCTCCTCGGCAGCCTTGGCGGCCTTCTCCTTCTCCTGCTTCAGCTCGCTCTCGAGGCGGTCGATGGTAGACTGAAGCTCCGACTTCGCGTCCTGGGCCTTCTTGGCGTCCGCCTCAACCTCGGCCAGTTTTGTCTCGAGGGCGGTCTTGTCCTGTGTTGCTGTTAGTCGTATGCTTCACACCACCTCGGAACATAGATAGATGATGGGGACTATACCTTCTGGGCAGTCTCGCTTTGTTCACGAAGGCTGGCGATCTTGGTCGATTGTTCGCCGACCTGCGTCTTGGCTTTGCTGCTCTCTTCCTCTGCGGCCTTCAACTTCCCCTGCAGCTCGGAGACTTGCTTCGTCGCGTCCTGGGCCTCGGTTGATTTCGCATCGATTTGGGTTTGGAGCTTACTGCTCGCCGCCTCAGTCGATTTCAGTTTCGCCTCCAGTTCAGTGACTTGTTGGGACGCTTTCTCAGCCGCAGTCTTGAGACTGCTGTTGCTGTCCTGTAGCTCCGCAAGGTCCTTCTCGACCTTCGCCTTATCGCCACGGATAGTCTGCAGCTCAGCCTCGTGACTATCTCCCAAAGCCTTTACCTTCTCCTCTTGTTGGGTGACGAGGGCGTCGTACTTTTTCTTGAGTTCCTGTTCTTGCTTCTTGGCGGATTCCAATTCCTCTTTCAGCGACGCGGACGTCTTAGACGACGCTTCTTGGGCACCTTGAAGAGACTTGAGATTTTCCTCTAGTTTGGCATATTCCTTCTTAGCGGTTTCCAACTCTGCAGTCAAGCTATCGTGCTCCTCTTCCAAATCAGATGTTTCCTTATTGGCGGCATCCAATTCGCCTGAAACCGTAGCATGTTTTTGTTGCCATCCAGCTGACTCCTTTTTAGCTGTCTCTAATTCAGTGGAGACAGCAGCGAGCTTCTTCTGCGACTCGGATGACTCCTTGTTCGCAGCGTCCAATCGGGCAGAGACAGCAGTGTGCTTCTCCTCCCATGAAGTGGCCTCTGTCTTCGCAGCCTCTAGTTCGCTAGAAATGTTGTTCAGCGTCTCTTCCGATGCCTTGAGCTTCTTTTGCCACTCGGCAGTTTCCTTCTTGGCCCCTTCGGAATCGTTGACGAGACCATCGTAAGTAGCCTGCAGTGTCTTGTGCTTCTCCTGCCATTCAGCAACCTCCTTCTTCGTAGCGTCGCGTTCAGCGGTGAGGGCGTTGTAACTCGACTGCAATGTCTTGTGCTTCTCCTGCCACTCAGCCGCTTCCTTCTTGGCGCCATCCGATTGAACGGCCAAACTATCGTATGTGGACTGCAAGGACTGATGCTTCGCTTGCCATTCTGCAGCTTCCTTCTTGGTGACCTCAGATTGGCTGACCAGGTCATCATACGTAGACTGTAGGGTCTTCTGCTTCTTCTGCCACTCCGCAGCCTCAGCTTTGGCAGCATTCAGTTCAGCAGTCAGCTTCTCGTGTACCTGCTCCAGCTCGGACCCCTTCCGCTGCTCCTCGGCCAAACTGGCCTTGGCCGCAGAGAGCTGCTCTTCAGATCCCTTACTGAACTCTGCATTTGAGTGTTGCAGTTGCTGGTTTTCGTCCTGTAATTTGGCCAGAGCAGCCTTCTGCTCGTCCAGGGCTTTCTTGGCCGAGGCTAGCTCATCGGCAATCTTGGTCTGCTCGGCCTGCAGGGCGTCACGGGCGGCTGTCGTATCAACGAGCTCCTTCTTCACGGAGCCTAGGTTGGTCTCGAGGGACCGGCTCTTCTCTGTGGATCCATCCAAATCTTGCTTAGCGGCAGATAGCTCCAGCTCCAGCGACTCCTTAGCCTGATTGAGTGCCTGCAGCTTCTCCTCCAAGGCGGTCAGTTGCTCTTTTGCAGCGCTATCCAACTCGAGTGCACGGGCGGCGGCCTTGGTTTCCCGGTCCTCGGACTCGGCGCTCTGCGTCTCTGCGTGCTCCTGGTTTTCACGTTCCAAGATAGCAATCTTCTTCCGCAGCGCATCGGCCTCTTCCTGGAGTGTGGCCACTTGGCGGTCTTGCTCAGCGATCTTCTTATCCAGCTGGTCCTTGGCCAATGGATCAGCGCCTGAGAGGGTGGAGAGGATGTTGCCCATTGTAGCTTCGGCTGTGGTGTGGATTGGATATATGAATGAGGAATGGGGGGGGGTCAGGTGTGAGTCTGTGAGTCTGTCTGTATGTCGGTCTGTGTTGCTGTGGCGCTCGGTCGCTTGCTTGCTCACTACCTAGGAAAGGTGTGAGGGGTGCAGAGAGGCCTGAGTTCACTTGGTGTGTGTCGGGTGTGAGCTGGGTGTTGAGCTGGGTGTGCGTGTGCCGGGGCTGCCGATAAGATGGATGATACGGCACGGAGCGGTCAAGGTACACAAGCCCGCAAACAATCAGCGAGCTGCGTTGTTTGTGCGAGCACGCTCTCAGTGAGATGAGAGGGTTGGAGGGGTCGATTGAAGCAAATGGTACGGGAAGTTAGGTAGTCTGAGAAGCGGACAACTCGAAGGCCTGCAGGATAAAGGAAAATTCTCTGATTAACACTCTGGCGGTCAAGGTAGATCTGGTCAGGGTCCGCCGGCCTGGTTGGTTGGCCTGGTGATTTTTTTGGGATTTTTTTTTCCTCAACTTTTCTTGATGCGGTGACCATTGAAAGCCCACCGTGAGGGACGGCAATAGGTAGGTACTTACTTACTTTACTTACCTTACAGTGATATTAGGCAGGTGGGCCACTGTACGGACAGTGCGGTAAGAGACCCAGTTTGCACTATATCGCTTGTACTATCTACCTAAAGGAGATACCTAGGTATACCTAGATGACAGCGGTTGGCTTGATGAAAACAGCCTAGAGATCGTTAAATTATGGATGGAGCCTTGTAACCGCCGTGGTGTTGGTGGCGGCTATTTATTGTGTCGCTAGTCAGATACAAGACCTATAGCTCCGATCACCATCTCAATAGCGTTCGGACGAGAGCTCATGGTACTGCAAAATGGCCTTGACACTTTTCAGTCAGAGAAAGAAGTCTGTCTCCAACTGGATCATGCTTCAAGAAAGACAACATTTACATACTGTAGTGTCAGAAGCTGGTCAGAATAGAGGGTTTCTTCCAAGTTCTTAGACTAGACCTACTGCGAGTAAGTTCATGCAGATGAAAGGATGTTGCATGATGCTAATCGGCGAACCATCTCGCACCATTTGCCACCGTATTTCTATTAGGTTAGGATGGTGGGTAGGTACACTACGTGTTCAAGTCCCATTCTCTACGTTGTCCCTCATAATGTCCACGTCATAGAGCAGAGGGGGAAGACGAGACAGCAGGAAGCACACACAGTATCAAGGTAAGTAAGTGGTAAAACGATGGTATCTAGTATATTCACGATAAGCGTCCCTGGAGATGGGAATAATTTGATGGCATGACTTTGCGTTCATTCTCTCCTATAAGTATGGAGTACACTACCGGCAGAGCTTGTCAAGTGGCCTGCCAAGCACCCGCTACCTCATACGCTAGCATCATAAACTGTTGTAATTTCGCTACTGTAAGCCATTTGATAGTCCCGCCTACTGTACGCTGTAGTGTACACTGCACTAGGTAGGGTAGCCGACTGCACCACGGGATACCGTAGAGTACTACCTACTATGAAGCAAAACCCGGCTCTTGTCCGTTCTGATACCTTACACTACGTAAGCCTTGTGTTCCTCCGAAATCTAACTTTCATCGGCTCATTGCCCTTATCACCTTATTTGCAACTATCTTCCCGCATTTCCTGCGCTACCAATTCATATTTCTTGTCACCGAGCAGGTAAATAGAATTTCTCCAAACACTGTTGGTGGGTAAATACCTCCTACACACTGTACGGGACTGTACGATAGTCTAGCGCTAGAGTGGGGCAATCAGCCCACATAGCGTAGGATTCAATTGGTAGACCCCTACAATACCTAGCATCGGTTATGGGCCCCTAAGATCCAGCACAACATGCACGTCAGTAGTGAGTGTACTGTGCAAATTAGGTAGTATACAGGAATCATCATGATTCGATTTGAGTACACCTACAAGTACATCTACATACTCCCACGGATGTTGTACCAATATACTCTTAAGTAAGCCGAAATTGGGCAAGTAGGTAGGTGTGAGTTGGATCGCAGTGGCGTGATAAACAATGCTTGTTCTATGCTAGTATCATGTCGATCGGACTATGCTAGGTAGATAGAGACTTCTGATTCATCAAGTCCACGTCAAATGGCTTGAGCCTCATCGTCCTGAGGAGAGACCGCCCCCGTCCAGGATAAGGCCCTCGTTATCATTCAAATCATCCTGCACCCTTCGCCACTTTGTGGCATTCGCTTTGCGGGCTTCGCGGGTGGCGCCTTTGCCCTTGGAGTCAAACACGGGCTTAATCAGGCCACCAAGCAGAGGGTTCTTGCTAAAGGCACCGCCATTGCCAGCGCTGCGGTTCCCGCTCGTCTCCCCCAAGACAGCAGCCCCGTCATCCTTATCGACGTCGTCGTTGTCGTCGTCGGGGCTCTCTGGTCGTTCGACGGGCGCCATTTTTCGCACCACCTTGCCCCCGACCAGGTCGATACTGACTACCTGCCGCCGCTTCTCGTACTCTGGTCGGGCATTCCATTCCATTTCCCTCATTATTTTTTGTTGCCGTTTGAGCTCTCGAGCGCGTTCTTCGGGCGTTGCCCACTACAAGAACTAAATCAGCAGTTGCATTCGCACCCGTAGCGCGGTTCTGGAATGTTTCTGGTTCCAGGTATAACGAGATCCTCACGAGGGTAAAGGAAACAAAGAGGATCACATGACCTCGGCTTCTGGATCTCGTCTTGGTATAGAAAAACGATGATATTGACAACGACTTACCATGTTTCCGCCCGTCCCGGCCACGACAGCGCTGACGTCGAAGTCAGCAGCTTCGTCTCTCACCGTAGTTCTGCGTGCATTATGGGCCTGAAAGTCGAGAAGACGATCTCTGTGTTCCAGAGCTTTGATCTCGGCCTCATTTGTTGCGCCATGAGCTTCTTTCGGTCTTGAGAAAGGTGCCGGTGTTTTTGATACATCGGCTCTTTTGTGAGCTTGGCGATCCACTTCAACGTCAAGTGTTAGTAACTCTGGTAAAGGATGAAAATGTAGATACACCAGGAGTGCGTAGAGTCCTTGTAAATGACATAGACCCCGGTTTAAATGGTTCATAGAACTTACTGGCCATCTTTTCTTTGCCGCGTTCATCCCGTAGCTCACGGATCATGGACTGAACCTCGGCCGAGCTCAGAAGTGGCGTACCGCAGAAGGTGCAGGGACCAAGACCTTCCTTGACGCATATAACCTTCCCACAGCTGAGACAGTTTGGGGCAGCGACCAGGAGAGGGTGCCGAGCTGCCACACAGTTGCATCGCCGCAGGCCAGCATCAGATGCTTGGGAGGGGTTGGTGGTCATCTCCAGCGTGCGAATAGCGTCATCAAGGTCTGATAAGGCACTCGAGGCACCATGCATAGCGATACCACCCGAGATGTGGACTTTGGTCTTGGGCGCTGGCGTGGAAGACCGTGAGCCAGGTGTAGACCTAGACTTAGGAGGTGGTAGATCAGATATCAGACGTCCCGGTCCAGACGATGTAAGTTTTGGTGCAGGCGGTGGCGTCGCAGATTGGCGCGGTACGGTCTTCACTGTCAACGATGCAACCGATGGGGCCGCGGCAGGGCTGGGTCGTCTAGCAACATAGTCCTCGTCGAGGCTCTTCTTGTTGTATGCAGTACCCGCGGGGGGGCCAGACTCCAGCACCTTTCGCGGAGCAGGCGTGTGCAAGTGTGCCTTCTTCTTTTTGCCTTGCCCCCTGACGAATTTGGGCACCGGTTCAACAGCAGATTCATGACTATGACTACTCACACCGGGGCCAGAACTAGAACTGGAGCTCACCGTCGCACCCGAAGTAGCACTGGGGGCGGCCGGCTTAGCAACTTGTCTTCTGGAGTTGAATGAGGCAATGAAATCGACGGCTTCGGGTGAGTCGCCCAGCAAGTTGCGGAGATGGTCGGCAGCATCTGATTTGGACAATGTCGCAGCGTAGTCAAGGACCTGTTTCAACTCATCATCAGGCAGAGGTAGAAGCCTCGCGAGCTGTATTGTCGACATGGTGATGGCGTGAATGTGGGATCCTCACTCGGGCTGCGTGATTGATTGTATGCCGTCGATGCGACTAGAAGGGGTGAGCGTGAGCGGTCGCTACATGTGCATCATCTAACAATATCACTATAAAATATTCAAAGGCGTGGTGTATTCTATTGACATTATTTCGAATCATCGAATGCGTCCTAATACCTATTGTAGGCACATCTTAGGTAAGCTCTTGTGGTTGGTAGAAGCCACAGGTAGCCAGCCAGCCACAAGGCTCCCGGCGAGGACTCATCCACGATGGAGGCTAATTCCGCCCACCATTTAGTAGGCACCTACTGTACCTACCTACCTACAGTACTTAAGTACCTAGTCATCGCGTGCGGGGGCATGATAACCTTGGAAGTTCAACTACTGTATATCATTTATGTGCATATGTGCATACTGTAGGCCATTTTCAAAAATGTAAGCACTTTAATTGACCCTGAGCCCTGGAGGCCCGTCCATGTTAGGGCTGCATGTGGCCTATCCTGTTCCTGTAAAAACGGGATACCTATGGCGGGCCGATCTATGAATGCCGTGCGCTGGACCGAGCGTCTTCAGGGGCAGTTTACCTGCTGCGTCCACTACGCATGTGGCGTCTGCGCAGTATCCCATAATATGCGTACACTGCATACCTACAGTAGCTGGGTACAGCAGTAGGGCAGCTTGCACGGGGCTCCCGTCCTTGGTTACTTCCGTTGCGACCAGTATTGCCCAGGTTTGGAGTACACCTACCTGTGAGCGCATTTGATCTTGACAAAAAANAAAGTCGAATCAGTGAGAAATCAAATCGAATCAAACCCGTCACCAGGACGCTTTCCATCGTGATTCTCTCCTTCACCTCGGCACCACCAGACCTAGCCATCGCGTTGCCTTCCCTTTTCGGCCTTTTGCCAACCCAGGCTAGAGGCTATAGCTGCTCCTCTTCGGGATCAAGTCGACCGGTCGGTCTGGTTACCTTGGTTTAAATTACATGGTGGGTTCTGCATGCCACCATCCTCATTCGCCATGCCAGACGTGTCTTACGCGCCCAATCTGACCTCTTTCTTCATCGTCGCTCATTCTTTCACCTACCTGTAACGTCAAGCGCCCCGCTCCCCAACCGCTGCTGTGCCGCTCCTGGGCCTGTGTGCTCCCGAGAGGACACGGTCATCGAGGTCATGGTGGATCTAGAATCCCCAGCATCGCGGGGGAAGGTGGCTAGATTCTCGCCCTGTGAGTTAGTTTGCAGAGGAGCTATGTGTGGCTAGTTAAGACATGGTTGCTCACGATCTCGGTTCATGTGAGCATGGCATCCACAGTGTACTCGATCGAGCCGCGTTCCCGGGCGCATCATGAACCTTCCATGCTAGCATCCACAATCAAACCAGAGCTAGAATAGAGCCAAGCCTCCGGGATCCGCCCGCAACGGCAGCGGAGCATCTTTAGTTTGTCACTGACCCCATGAGCCGGTACGCATGAGCATCTCATCCGACCCTGAATCCTCACGAGGAGATCACCCCCGAAGCCCTCGTAGGTACTTCAAAAAAACACACTGCACCCCTGTATCATCACCGGGACCACCCGTTTCCGCCCTCTCTAGATTTGCAAAAGAAACAGTCTTTATTTAAAGGGGGCTGAATGCATCTCATGGAATGGCATTTAGATTGATGTGGTCGGGGTTGACGATTGAAACAGCACTCATCATCGCCTTCCCGAGCTATTTGAAACGTCGGTGGCTTATCCGCCCCAACCATCTCTCCCGCCGCGCATACCCGTCACCCTAGTACTACCGCTCTTGGAACAGCAAGCTTTTTATTCGCATATATAGAGTTTTCGTTTCCAAGTTTCTCCACTAGAGTCGCCCTGGTAATATCACGACTGACGAATCGTTGGCCGCGTGTCCATCCCCGCATCCGATACTACGACCGAAATCACCGGCCTACGGCACGTGGAGACCGGAGAACACTAACGCTGTTTACCCTTCACTCCGAGTTTGTCGTCTCGGGGCAAACTAATCGAGTACGTGACGTCGTATCCGGCCGTACTCCTCCGCCTAGTCGAGCTTTGGTCTAGCTAGATAGTTGAGTTGCCTGAATCAGCTTGACGCTTCGACGGGTGTTGGGAATGCAGGTATAGGCGGATACAGGTCCGTACCTGCATCTAGTCGCGTGTAAGTCAACGTTGCATGCATGACATATCAAGCATCGACATACAGTACCGTACCAAGCGCTCACTATCCGAGGTGTTCCGTTGGCTTGAGTTACATGCTCTATACAGATACTGCCGTACTCTCTGCACGCCGGCGCCTTGACCACCCGGACTAACAATGGCGAAATTACCGTCATATGACACTTTCAAACAACCCCTGACCCCTAATACCGGAAATGTGAAGACGAAGGTCACAGCCGTGTTGCCTCAACATGTGGTCGACGAAGAGTTTAAAAGAGGCCGTGACCTCCGGCTCCGTCACGATGGTTTCTCTTCACAGACCCGAGAGATCCTACGCACAATGGCGGTTTCATTATCTACCATCATCATCTTCTTAGGGCTTGCCTACACGGTCCTAGGCCGCCACCAGTTGCTATCACGTCAAGGCGCCGCTGATGTCAAGGGCACTTCATTTCTCGACCATGAGAAACCTATAGCTGGTTTTCTTGGGCGCACCTTCTTGCGGGACAACATCCCCTACATCGACATCCCCGATCAGCTCATCCAGGATGTATACTATTACAGATGGACATCACTACAGCGAAATCTTCGCTATGTGACCGAGGGCACAGGCTACATGTGCACAGAGTTCGTCCATCCTGTCGGTTATGCCAAAGCCTTCGGCACTATCGATGCCGCTGCCGGTCATCAGATTGACGAGTCGAGGTGGTTGAGAAATACCGCCTTTGGCGACGATTACATCCAGCTCTATACACGAGGACCCGCCGATCCTCTTCAGTATACTCAGTGGATCTTGGATGCCACGAGCCGTCGCGCTATGGTGACGGGCGATAGTGACTTCTTGGCCACCCAATTGGATGACATGATTCGGGTGTGGCACCTGTGGGATCAGTTTTTTGATTCCAATGCCGGGCTGTACTACTATCAACCGGTCTGGGACGCCCAGGAATTGTCCCTTCCTGGCTTCATAGTAGACCCGAACAACACGAACTTCGAACTGAGGAAAGATGGCCCTGATACCTACCGACCGAGTCACAAGTATGTCTCCTCATATTGTTCGCGACGACTGCCTGCCATGCTCCAGTACTTTACTCTCATACATCATCAACTATAGGAAGAATTCTTACTAACACCATGTCATGTTATAGTGCCTATATGGTAGCGAATGCCAGAGCCATTGCGAGGGCAGCTGAGATCGCCCATGATGGCCAGACCGAGGATCAATTTTCCAAGATCGCCGATGACCTCGAGTCGGCTATATATGAGCGTTTATGGGCACCTGAACAGGAATTCTTCGTACGTGGTGGATGTTCGACTTGATTCCCTCTCAGTTCTCACTATACCAGTCGGGAGTTAGCTGACTCTACGTGTCGTCTCGTGCCCGGTGACATTAAGCTAACAATATTTCCACGGCAGATGGATGTTATCCGCCCCGATAACCCCGACTTGACTCGTCTCACTGGCCGCGAACAAGTAGGCCTGTTCCCTTACCGATTCGGCATCGGCTTGAATGAAAGATACGCTCAGGGGGCCCTTGATTCCATGTTTGACCCCCAAGGTTTCCTCGCACCATACGGGCCCACTACTTTGGAGATCCGTGATCCATGGTTTGCCGCTACAAAGCCCACGGATTACTGTAAGTAGATCCCTGATATACATGGTGTCGTAAGCATAGAAATTGACGAATATAGGCTGCTGGTGGAATGGCATGTCCTGGCCATACTCCACTGCCCACACTCTCAAATCGTTGGCGGCAATCTATCGATCGGGAGCCACCAACGCCACAGCAGAGCAGTATCATCAATACCTTCAAATGTACGCCCGGACACAGCAAAAGAATGGAATGCCTTATGTGGCCGAGTCTCATGCTCCATTTGACAATGTCTGGAGTAGAGATGATTCCAATCATTCGGAGCATTACGATCATTCAACCAACAACGAGTAAGTGACGATGTCATCCTCTTCCCCCAGTCTCGGATGTTTCTAGGAACCTGGGTTATCTGGTCACCCAAGTACCCCAATCCCGTGTCTAGACCACTCGAATGTTGATCCCGGACGAGATGACTAATAAACGTGAGCAACCAGCGACGTTATCACCGGACTCCTGGGCATCATACCACAGCCGGATGACACGCTCCAAATCTCCCCCATTGTCCCAAGTAACTGGTCGTACTTTGCTCTCGAGAACCTGCCTTACCACGGGCATCTAGTAACCATCCTGTATGACAAAGATGGGTCGAGGTACAACGCAGGCCCAGGCTTGAGCGTCTTCGTCGACGGCCGAAAGGTGCACAACGGAGCAGACCAGTCAGCCATGGTTCCTATCCCGCCGCCTGTCCTACCAGACGACGCGCCAATTAACATCGCCGCCAACCCCGACGGCCCCGGCCAATATCCCATGGCCGACGCAACATTCACGTTCCCGGCCGATTTCAGCTACAAGGCCATCGACGGGGTAGTCTACTACGACCAGATACCGGACAACCGCTGGACAGACTATACGTCGCCCAATCCAAACGACACGCTCACGGTGTACTTCGCGCGGCCGCGAAAGATATCATCGGTCACACTGGCCCTATACTCAGACGTCGAGCGAGGCGGCAAGGTGGACCTACCGTCGCGCATCGAGATCTACGGGTCAGGCGGCCCCATCGCATCGGTAGACTCGTCGAGCACGCAACTGCTGCCCAACGACAAGAACGAGATCAGCTTCGACACGGTGGAGACAACGTTCGTAGCCGTCAACCTGTACCGGCGGTCGTCGACGACGTGGGTGGGCGTGTGCGAGCTCGAGGTGTGGACGCCGCCGGTGAGGGGGCCGACGTATTTCGCAGCAGACGCGCATCTGACAGGGGCGAACACAAAGGTTGTCTTCGACAAGGCGTCGAGAGCGACGGGCAACGGGGCGGTGGTGGGTGGCGTGAGATCCGACAGCCAAGTGGACTTTTCGGGGATCAAGTCGGACGGACAGCGTCAGCGTCACCGCCTGACGCTCAGCTACACGAACCCGGGCAGCGACGCTGTGAGCGTGAACGTGGAGGTGAACCAAGCTGCGCAGACGGTGCTGCGGCTAAAGCCGTCGGGAGGCAAATACGTGACTGTCACGGCGGACATCATACTGGCGGTAGGGAAGAACTATGTCACTTTGCAGGGCGGCTCAAGTACAGCGAACGTTCAGTATGAGACGCTGACGATATCGTAAATACATCTCCTTGGCGCAACGGGCCATGTTGTATATATCATGGCGGATCGGGATATACCATATATAGTAGTTAGCGGACTGGTCTCAGACATAGAAATGTCATTTTGTTTTTTTTTTCTATTCATCCCATCTAGGCAGGAATCCTGTGTCTAATAGCATTTGGCATGGAAGTAAGAAGGGTTGTGTCTGTAAGTGAAGGTAGGTATGAGGTAGGAGACACAGTATAAGACAACCAAACCCCTCACAAGACTGCTACTTCAATTATGTTACAGTAGGTATTCTACAACATACATTGTAGAACCTCATTTCACTACCGGATACTGTACTTAATGTACAGTGGTGTAAGCAAGACATCGAACCTAAGCCACTATTTTGCGCCACAAGCGTGGTGTGAAAAGGGCGAGTGTGGGGTCCTACCGCACGCTACTTACCGGTACCTTAAGGTTAGGTACCTACAATGACTCATACCCCCCACCTGCAGTGATGTATGGAACAGGGCCTCAATTGCTGTGAACACGTTTTGCCAGCAATCAATCTTCTATATTCCATCCACGTCCAATCGCTCACCCAGCATCAACTTATGTGGGACTACTTCGCATTTAAAAATTAAAAATTAAAAAACGTCAAGGCTTCAGCCGCAAGCAGCCAAGGCTCTCATAACCTTACTTGCACATATTGTACTACCTATACAGTACTTACAGTACCAAGTCCTCCACCTCTACTACATGGTTAAGCTGTAACTCTCTTCGAAGGGACACATCCGCCACATTTCATATTCCATCTTCCTCAACAGGTACCACTGAGTCCATCTACCCGTCGTCATCAACACCTATCTCTTGGGCCACTGCTTCTTTCTCTACCGCCGCTTTGTCTTCTACCTCTACTCATGGTAGGGGCTTTCCTCATCTCCTCATGAGCGCCCACTCGATATAACGACGCACTCCGCTCCCGCCGTAGCCGTAGCCGCCGCCGCCGTCGCCGTCGCACGCGGTCGCGCCCGTCTCCGAAACCATATACACCATGGTCGCCCCTCTCGTCGACAATGCGCAGATCAAGAGCGCCCAGCTCTTGTCCCCGCTGCCCTTCTACCTGCACGCCTACGTCTGGCCCTTTGCCATCCTATGGCCTATCTTCGCCCGCTACTACTACACTCCCGAGCTCTACGAGAAGCACATCGCCTCTTCCGAGTGGACCTTCGTCTGGTGCGGCACCATCATCACCCTCCAGAGTCTAGTCTGGCTGAGCACAAATTGGAGCGTCGACCTCAAGGCCTCCTTCACTGCCACCAAGGCCAAGACGTTGGAAGATGCCCAGCTCATCAAGATCATCCCCATCGCGAATGCCGGCTCCGCCGACATCTGCGCCCTCTCCCGCCAAAAGGTACCCTCTCTCTCTCTAGTCACCTGCTACCACACGCACCATCTGCTGTTTACCTCATAAACATGGCTCGCTACGTCTCGCCCCCCGTCTCTTCCCAGGTCAATGACAAGGCGAACTTGTCTTTCTTCTTCCAGAAGCGCCGCTTTCTCTACGACCCCGCCCGCCAGTCCTTCAGCCCGCTGACCTACGAGATCGATGGCGAGCCCAGGCCCCGCATCGACAAGTTCCAAGTGTCTCGGGGCATCACCACCCAGGCTGAGCTATCGAGACTCGAACAGTACTACGGCGCCAACACCTTCGACATCCCCGTGCCCACCTTCACCGAGCTCTTCAAGGAACATGCTGTCGCCCCCTTCTTCGTCTTCCAGATCTTCTGCGTCGGCCTCTGGATGTTGGACGAGTACTGGTACTATTCCCTCTTCACGCTCTTCATGCTCGTCGCATTCGAGAGCACCGTCGTCTGGCAGCGCCAGAGGACCCTCACCGAGTTCCGTGGCATGAGCATTAAGCCCTACGATATATGGGTGTACCGCCTGGGCAAGTGGTCCGAGGTCCACAGCGACAAGCTGCTGCCCGGGGATCTGGTCTCCGTCGGGCGCACCAAGGAGGACAGCGGCGTGGCTTGTGACATGCTTCTCGTTGAAGGCACTGCTATCGTCAACGAGGCCATGTTGTCCGGCGAGAGTACGCCGCTGCTGAAAGACTCGATCCAGCTACGACCCGGCGACGCGCCCATCGACCCCGAGGGGCTCGACAAGAATGCTTTCTTGTGGGGTGGTACCAAGGTGCTCCAGGTGACGCACGGAAACCCTGACGAGGAGAAGCCCAAGCTCGCTTCTGGTGTCCCCGCCCCACCCGACAATGGTGTCATGGCTGTCGTTATGAAGACGGGCTTTGAGACGTCGCAAGGCAGCCTTGTTCGTACCATGATCTACTCGACCGAGCGGGTCTCGGCCAACAACGTCGAAGCCTTGCTCTTCATCTTGTTCCTCCTGGTCTTCGCCGTGGCTGCCTCGTGGTATGTGTGGGATGAGGGTGTCAAGAAGGACCGCAAACGATCCAAGCTTCTCCTCGACTGTGTCTTGATCGTCACGAGTGTCGTCCCTCCTGAACTGCCCATGGAACTCAGTCTCGCTGTCAACACCAGTCTGGCCGCCCTAGCCAAGTTTGCCATCTTCTGTACAGAGCCGTTCCGCATCCCCTTCGCAGGCCGTATCGACATAGCCTGCTTTGACAAAACCGGTACGCTGACCGGCGAGGATCTCGTCGTCGAAGGTATCGCTGGGCTAGGACTCGGACACAGCGGCACCGACACACCTCGTGAAACCGACGGAGCTCACAGCCACATGACTCCCGTTATAAAGGCCGGTATGGAGACAACCCTCGTGCTCGCAACGGCCCATGCTCTTGTGAGGCTCGAAGAAGGCGATATCGTGGGCGATCCTATGGAAAAGGCCACCTTGAACGCCCTCGGATGGGGCCTAGGCAGGAACGATATCCTTGCGGCCAAAACTACTGCTTCTGGAGCCAAGGGAACTGTTGGGACCGTGCAAATCAAGCGTCGTTTCCAGTTCTCCTCTGCCTTGAAACGCCAGAGCTCTGTAGCTACGGTAAATGCCGTCGATCCCAAGACGGGGCGGAAGACACGGGGCACTTTTGTCGGTGTCAAGGGAGCCCCGGAGACCATCATGGACATGTTGGTGACGGTGCCGGCAGATTACGAAGAGACATACAAGTACTTCACTCGACGGGGTTCGCGTGTCCTTGCTCTCGCATACAAGCAATTGACTTTCGACAGCGAGCTAGGTTCTAGCAAGATCAACGATCTGAAAAGGGAGAAGGTCGAGGCCGACCTGACCTTTGCCGGTTTCTTGGTACTTCAATGCCCCCTGAAGGACGATGCGAAGGAGGCGGTTCGGATGTTGAACGAAAGTAGCCACCGGGTCGTCATGATCACCGGAGACAACCCGCTCACGGCTGTCCACGTAGCGCGTGAGGTCGAGATAGTAGACCGAGATGTGCTTATCCTCGATGCTCCCGAGAAGACCGATGGGGAGCGGCGGCTCGTCTGGCGTAGCGTGGATGACCGGGTCAACATCGAGGTGGACGCATCCAAGCCTATCGACCCCAATATTCTCAAGTCCAAGGATATATGTGTCACCGGATACGCGCTGGCTCAGTTCAATGACAACCGGGGCGCGTGGCAGTCCCTGCTCCGCCACACCTGGGTATATGCACGCGTTTCTCCCAAGCAGAAGGAGGAGATCCTTCTAGGCCTTAAGGACATGGGTTACTTCACACTTATGGCCGGAGATGGCACCAACGATGTTGGCGCTCTGAAGCAGGCCCATATTGGCGTCGCCTTACTCAACGGGACACAGGAGGACTTGACAAGGATTGCTGAACACTCGCGCAACACTAAAATGAAGGAACTCTACCAGAAACAAATCGAACTCATGCAAAGATTCAACCAACCTGCACCCCCGGTCCCCGTCATGATTGCCCACCTGTACCCACCGGGACCGTCCAACCCTCATTTCCAAAAAGCAATCGAACGAGAAGCGCAGAAGAAGGGCATTACGGCCGAGGCGTATGCCAAAATGAACGGGTACAGCGCCGAGGGTCTCTCTTCTGCTGTTGTTGCTCAACAGCCTTCACAAGTCGACGCCCGTCTATCCAAACAGCAGGAGTCGATGAACAAAGCGGCAGGATTTGCTGATAAGATGACCAGCGCCATGATGGAACAAGAGCTAGGCGACGACGAGCCACCGGCGCTGAAGCTAGGTGATGCGTCGGTGGCGGCGCCCTTCACGAGCAAGTTGCGCAACGTCATCGCCATCCCCAACATCATTCGCCAGGGTCGTTGTACGCTCGTCGCCACTATCCAGATGTACAAGATTCTGGCTCTCAATTGCCTCATCAGCGCCTACAGTCTAAGTGTTCTCTATCTAGAAGGAATCAAATTCGGGGATGGTCAGATCACAATCAGCGGCATGCTCATGAGCGTCTGCTTCCTGTCCATTTCTCGCGCCAAATCTGTCGAAGGTCTCTCGAAAGAACGACCCCAGCCGAACATCTTCAACTTCTACATTATTGGCTCAATTCTAGGTCAATTTGCTGTGCATATCGTTACCTTGATCTATATCGCCCGTTTCTGTGACAGGCTAGAGCCGTAAGTACTACTCTTTCGTCTTTCCATCTTTCCAGTCTTCCAAAGTATTCATTCACTAACGGCTTATCGCAGACGTTCTGAGATAGTCGATCTCGAGGCCGAGTTCGCGCCGTCCCTGTTGAACAGTGCCGTGTATCTTTTGCAACTCATCCAGCAGATCTCGACGTTTGCAGTCAACTACCAGGGCAGACCTTTCCGGGAGTCCTTGTCGGAGAACAGAGGCATGTTTTGGGGCATTCTGGGCGTGACAGCGATCGCCTTCTCGTGCTCGACTGAGTTCATTCCCGAAATCAACGAGCAGATGAAGTTGGTCAAGTTCAGCGACGAGTTCAAGATCACCATGACGGGCATCATGATCATCGACTACGTAGGTTGCTGGGTGATTGAAGTGGTGCTCAAGCGACTGTTTAGCGACTACCGTCCGCGCGATATCGCCGCCCGACGGCCAGACCAGCTACAACGTGAGCAGGAGCGAAAAGCGGTTGAGCAGGCAATAAAAGATGCCGAAGACGAGCGGAAGCGACTGGCCAAGGTCGAGGAGTTCGAGAAGAAGGTCGAGGAGCGAAGACAGAAGATTCAGGCGTGGGCCGGGGGCAATCGGTGAACAGCTATCACATAATGTGGTGACTGTACCGGTTCGTCACTCTATCCACACAAACACAAAGGGTAGCAAAGAGGTGCTAGGACATAGAATATTCTAGAGTTAGACAGTCTACATTTAGAAGAGGTCAGACAGGCCTTTGGTCTGTATAAGACAGCTAGTCATATTAGACAAATTGTCAACTACTGTACGTCTTAGTTTCAGCCCTTTCCAGGGTCGTACTATCGAGTTATGGTCGGTTGGACGAAGAGGATATTTACCACCGTATGTCCGTATCATGAGGTGATTGCCTGCTCCTGGTGATCTGAGTCGTCATAGCCAGAGCTCTCATAATCAGAGCCCTCTTGATTATCGACCGGGAGGGGGCGCGGGTGGTAGATAGGTTGATGGAGGTAATATAGAAGGTGAAGTGTGACCAGCAACCTTAAGTTAGCTAGCTACTTACTTACTTACTAGGTACGTACTAATGAATAACTTTTTGGGCAGGTTGGAACTTAGACCTGCAGACCGATAATGAACACTTTTAGGGAAATCTTTTACCTTGAACAGCAGCTATACTTTTTATTATTTATATTAGTTGTTGTAGCAGTTGTAGCTGAAAGCCTCGGAGCGTAATTAATTGCGCTCTACTATGGACTGTATAGTTGGTTGCCCTTTTTTAGCTGTTAGGTAATATAGTAAATCGAGTCATGAACCCTAGTAGGTATACGGTAGGCAATAAACTCTTGTTGTTGCACGAAGATCCCTGAAACCTACGTGAGGCTATTCTGACTAGGTATATATAGAAGTCCCTTTGTCTTTATGCCTTGTGACAAGCGCTATTAATAATGGACGGGGTTGGATTGTGAGGACATTTGCTCTATAGGTAGGTAGGTCTGTCTTTGAACTATTGGGGCGGATGTGGTTGCCAGGACCTAGAAATGTACGTCTGTATGATTGTTTGAGTAGTTGAAGCGTTAAGTAATATCTATTGTTCTATAATTATATCTATCGCTAAAGTATTAATTTAAATCTATCATTCTACAGTTATATCCGCCGCCAAAGGAGAAGTCAAAGCTTAGCATAAACCTCATAAGTAGTTGGCGGTCAGAAACTATATTTATCGGCAAGCTTGTAGGCATTTCAAGTGCGTGAGTGACAGAACAGAGTGATCAGACCAATTGACACGGAATCTAATGTAACAAGTCCCTCATATTCCCTCCTCGATATAATATCTATACATAGACTTGTTGCAAACACCCGTGTAGATAGATGTAGATGAGGAGGGAGGCTTCGGTCAACATATGTGCCCTTAATTACCGTAGTCTCTCTATCTATGCTCTGCTCCAAGTATGCTCTTAAAATGAACATAACTTCGTTCGTATAAAGCTAATCATATGGCTACATTTGGTGATACACCTTCAATCGAGGCCGTCTCTCTCCCCTCCAAGTCAGCTGGTCTATCAAGCTGCCGAGAACATCAAGCAAACAGAAAACAGGGAAAATTAATTGATTGGACTAACACGCTCAGACGAGTCGGGGAGCAGATCCAACTCGGTGTAGGCATCCACGACAAACCATATTGCAGAATACCCGAGGGGATGATTGGTCGGATGGCTCTTCCGTCGCACGCATCTCGCCTCGATGCAGAGCGCACAACCTTTTCCATTGGACCGTCGACGACGGCCTGGACTATATCAATCACGTGGCAGTTGTTTCTCTGTTTGACTTGACGTAGGTAATACATTGTCTAAGACACGAGCCCCGAGGTCTGAGACCTCCCGCCATGCACAAGCATATTGTTTTACCCCGAGTCCCTTCTAACTATTCTCTCCCGGTCCCCTACTCCCTTCTGTCACTACACCTTACACAAGACCAGGTGAGTGAGTTGCCTGACGAGAGAGATATCAAGCAGCAAGCAAAGACAAACAAACAAATCCTAGCCTCTGTCATCCATCCCAAGACCAACATACTACTTACTTACTTACTTACTATCCAACCCACCATCCCATCTCATGCCTAGAAAGACGATCCCGCGCGACAGGCTGCCGGCGCTCCAGAAGAGCTACGACCAGCTATGCGCGTGGCTGAACTACGACGCCAGCACGCGGCACTTCGTGCGCCACCTTCTGGACAGCAGCTACGTGAAGCCGTTCTTCCGCGAGTACCGCCGGGACTTCCTCGAGGTATTCCACGGGGACGCGGCGGCGGGGGTGCCGTGCGCGGAGCTGTACAACTGGTGCGCGTCGACGAACGCCTTCGCGCAGCCCAAGTACGCCGATTCCAAGATACCGTCCAACAAGAGGGACTGGACGGCTCTAGAGTGAGTGGATCATATCTTGTCTTGATACATACATACAAAAGAAAGAGGTTAAAAAAAACATGTTGCTCACTTTTCCTCTCACAATACATATAGCCATGCAGCACGCTTCCTAGTCCGCGTTTTGCGCTTCAGCTGGGAGAACGACGGCGAGTGGAGCAGCGGCAAGTTCGACCCCGACAACGACGGGGACGGCGAGGGCGAGCTCGAGTTCTACCAGGTCTGGGCCATCTTGCAGTACCTGCAGGCGGAGTGGGAGGCTGCCAACGTCGACGACTGGCAGGTGGAGCGCGTGGCTGGAAGTAAGTGACCCCGACGACGTTTTGTTTCATCGCGAGGGGAATTCTCCATTTCGTTCGCTCTGGAGTTGATCCTCGATGATGAGGGAAGCTGTGGATGATCTAAAGGGCCCTGCCATGGAGAAGTGTTGCGAGAGAACTGGCTAGCTAACCTTGATGCTCTAGTGTTCACCGAGATGATGACTAGCCGTCTCTGAAGAAGCCGGCCCTCGCCGCCTTGGCTCTGCTTCATGTCGTCCACGATGCGCTATCTATCTGTTGACATTGCCTGGACGAGATTTCCAGAGGTGACAAGTTGGGCCTCTTATCCAACTACATTGCGGTGGAGGCGCCTTCGGCGTACAGTTTCGAATCAGACTCACTGGTTCCCCTCAATAGATTGATGATATTGATGACAGATGCTCATGATCATCATCGGCTGGGCATCGCAAACATGAGAAACGGCATGGCGGGTTATGTTTATGGTTATGGTTATGAATGGGATGACGGCGTAATTAGCTCTCAAGATACTTGGCTTTTCACTGTGTATCCTCGTTGTAATAAAGGTGTGAACTATTGGCATACTGTAGACCAACCAGACCTCTGTCTGTTGAATGAGCGATGCAACTACCTATGCCAAGATATCAAGTAGTCAGCGTATCAATCGAACGACGGACCACTCGGCATGCTCGAATGATCGGTGGCTCGACCTCCGACCATCACCACGGTAAAGGTGCTGGTGGGGTTGATCTGAGACTGCGGCTGAACCACCCCCTATATTTATTTCATACTGCATGAGGTTGTGTGGGGGACATGTTTTAATCAAGATGAATCTACGCTTACTCATGTCGTGCCGACGGGGGGGGGAGGCAAGACACCACCGGAGGTGCCTGGTGTCTCTCTACCTAATGTCGAGTAGGTATCTAGAGCATCTTTTCATGGGCCGTCTTGGTCGTGGGTATGCAGTGCGTTCAGTGTCCCATCCCATGAATGCGCGCGAGCAAAGAACAATCCAAGGCAAACGAGAACCTCAATCGAGTATTAACATCGTATCCTTCGTTATATAATTGAGGGAAGGTTCTATTCTAAGTATTCTATGAGGGGTATCACTAACATTAGTACAAAATAAATTACATGATCCATAAATCACCTTTTTCTTTTTTTCCCACTCTCGTCCCAAGATCTTAGAGTCACTGTCGCTAGCTAGACCTGATGATCACTGCTATCACTCGCACTCGGCTCGGCCTTTTCTATGGTCGTCTGCTCACTCACGGGGCGGGAGTAGTCGCCGGGCTGCTTGCTACCGTTGGGGATATGGAAGCGCTTGTCGACACGACTGAAGGTCAGGAGACTGAGTACTAATAGCTCGAGGACGAAGCTGAAGACGTAGAAGGCCGGTTTGCTATGGTACCAAGCCGGATTCGAGATAGGCCGGGGTGCCTCCCACGCCGTACCCGTCTTGAAGCCCGCGATGAGGACGCAGATGCAGGTCGCAAGCACGTTGATGATGACCTTGGTGCGCATGCTTCCGTGGCCAAATAACTCCTCATCGGCCGACTTGGGAAGTAGTAGGTGAGCGACTAGCAGCAGCCATAGCGGCAGGGTAGCAAAGACGAGCAGGTACGTGCTAGCGGCGAGCTGAATATCGCGAACCTTATGTAGGAGGTCCAGGTCGAGGGTGTAAGAGCTCTGGACGACGGAGAAGATGACGAGGATGAGAGAGGCACCGATGCCGACGTAGAAGACCTTGAGGGCGACGCCGATGCTGGGGTGCCAGCCGACCGAGGGTTGCTTGGCGCGGAGGATGCGCTGGGCGAAGATGAGGTTGACGACGTAGATGACGAGGACGCCGGCGTTGACGAAGACGGTGGCGGCGATGGCGAGGCGCACGTTGTGCGGGTGCAGCGCCCACGCGATCCGCAGGCCGAAGGTGGCGATCCGCGACATGGAGAAGCCGAACATGGCCCCCGAGATGATGAACTTGTGCTGCCGCCTCAGGTTGATCTGTAGGATCGTCATGTTGATGGCCGCGAAGCTGAGGTAGAGAACTAGGAAGACCGCTGAGATGGGGACGTCGGGGATCACTGCGGGTAGACCACCGGCGCTAGCAGTGCGCGAGGCGTAAGGCGGCCCTGGGGGTGGTTGTTGTGATTGCATCTGAGACATGGTGATGATGATGATGCTGTTGTTGTTCTTGTTGTTATTGTTGTCGTCGCTAGGTACCATACCTTGGGTAAGGTATCTATAATTATAGTTATAGTTATAGTTTTGCTTGGATGCAACGCAATTGGTCGGTCGATTGGATGTGACAGGACTCGATTAATGGAAGTCGATACCGGTAGATTGGTAAAGCAGACAGATACCTCCCAGTTAAACAAACAGGCAAGGGTATATGACCCAGTATGTGGACAAATGAATAGTTAGGAGAAAGGCACGATATATATAAATATGTACTATATTTACAAATATCGATGACTTCAAAGTAGTATAGATGAGATGGGTTACACAGCGTTCCATGAGACGTCGTCGATGTTATGTATTAATTGACGTATTGGCACTAGTAAATTCCAAGGTTACCAATTGTATCATCTTTAGACGAGGGTCGGCATCAAGAGAGGCGCGACGCCGACATCTCGACAGACATTAAATCCGTTGTTTGCATCATCCATCTGCCAAGTTGGCCGCCGTCGTCTTGGCGCAGGGTCCTTGCTCCGATCTATTAACCGAGAAGGGCTAGTTATCTCCGCAGCGATGCCCACGATCGAATGCGCCTATGTAATGAACACCAGGGAAACGAGGACAGCACCATGAGGCATCCACCATCACCAGCGGATATATAGGCTACCCGCCCACCGAGCCGATATGTCGATACAGTACATAGCAGCGGAATGCCAAGCTCGGGTCAGACGGACATAAATATTATGATATATGTATGAAGCACTCGGCCGAAGTTGGTCCGCACTCCCTGATTCTGATTCTGATTCCGCTTTGTCTAATCCCGAGCCGACCATACCATATAAGTATATATAGTATAGTTATAGTATGTATGTATGTGTCGGCCGGACATGCCCAGCACGGGAACGGGAAGCTTAACGCTGCGCACGAATCACATGTTCCAGACCAAAACTTCAATGTCCCAAGTAAGAAACTTGCATCACCGTGCATTCCTCCATCCTGCGATTCATGAATAGCTACACAATATCTTCAACTCGACGTCCAAATATTGCCGCAACCCATATCCTACCTATATCGAGTTAATCATTAGATAAATGCAAGCGCGAGTAAGCGGAATGCTGAAACGAAGCCTCCGACGACACGTGTAGCCCAATGACTCGCCGCGAGGTCCGGTGTATACCGAGCACTCTAATACCAGTAAAGCTTAAAAGGTATAGATGAGTTCGGTTATGGCTCTAATTAAATGACGGGCATCATCTTGTTCCGCGGTGCGTGGCACAAGCTAGGTGGTGCTGATTGATGGCATTGATGGTGGTGATGACAGTCGATAGCTGATAGGACCGAGGATACGTCGATCCCCTGTAAGCACCTCCCGAAGTTGAAGGCCTTGTTGGTGGCGTCGAGACAGCGTTCAAAAAACGCGAACAAATCATACGATACAACGGCCTTATCGTCCCTCATATCCTTATCATAATCAGGTCCTGGCGCCGTTCTCACCTTTTGACCTGCCTCCTGGATATATAAACCTTCGCAAGGCGATAATTAACTCTCGTTCCGCAAAGAGGAACTCACCGAGCTTACCTACCTAATAATCTATGCGAAAGGTAAAACCATCACAACTACAACTGATTACAACCACGACTTCAACCCCAACCTCATCATCGGCAAGGCCATCAAGTAATTGGCACAGATAACCATATACAGTATTGCCTCGTCATGCCACAACTTCGCTAGACCCCAAGGCCGACGGCTAGCCAGTAGGCTATCCATCATCAGGGGCGAGGAATTGAAGCCACTGATGAGCCGACCACATCAGCATTCTCTCCGCGTGCCGCAAGAAGAGTCACCCAAAGTCGTCGAAGGTGAGAATTCAAATTTAAGATGCGTGAGGGGCCAAATGTCGTAATTCATGAACCGGTTCATTGGCTAGGGCATGGTAAGCAGCTATAAAACCCACCCCGGTGCATTAAGCAGCATTATTGTATCATATCTGGTTTTGGTGGTGTAAGCCTTCCATAGTATTAGGGGGAGTCCGAGTGGGAGTACTAAAAAAGAAAAAACCCGAAAAAGAAAATTCGCAGTCACATGGAACGAGTATATTCTTGTTAATCATCCTTTCTTAACACCTGCTAGAATTCCCCAAATAGAGAAATAAACAACTGTTCTTTCTTCGATAAGCCGTGGCATATAGAGCACCATTAACTGACCAATCATGTAATTACATGCTAGCAAAAACCTCACTTGTATTCATACAACAACATTGCTACCTACATCGTCACAACAAAACACCTAGTTATGCAACAATCCCTAGTATGGTGTAGTCCGCAGAAGCAGTGTTCGCACTACAATACCCATCAGTCTTAAAAAAACAAAACGAACCTCTGAAGAACATAGCTATTATAATGTACAGTAAGAAGCTGCATTACAATGGCACACCTCATTGTCTATCATACAAAGCTTGTGGTTCCCATTATGTCTCAGACAGGAAACAGAAAGAAACAAGACAAAGGAGACCGACCGACTATGAAAGGAGCATTGAAATCCGGACTCGAGAAGAAGAAAAAAACTCTTTTGTACTACCCACCAGCCACTCGTTTATCCAACAAACACAATCTAACCGAAGATTGTGACAGAAACTCCAGACGAAACCAAGTCTAACAAAAATCCCATCCATACACAGGTAATTCAATTACGTCCCCGCTCCACTCACATAAGCTAAAAAAAAGCGCGAACAATGTGTAAATTCTGGGCAACGACATTCCCCTGCGGATGCTCCACATGGCGGAACTCAGGGTATGAATACTGCACAAACCGAGGGACCTGCAGCGTAACTCTACAACAGTACCAATGGAAGACATTCTGCGCCGCAGCGCGCAAGAGTCTACGAGGGCGGCGTTTCTCCACCGGCATGCGACTTCCGGCATGCTGTGACTCGACGACGATAGCTTGCGAGAAGCTATGTCACAAGTGCGACTCATCTATTACGGACCCTTCGAAAGGCCCGACCGTCTGGAACTGCCCAGGACACCTGGAGCTGATTTCCGAAGAGACTGTGGACATCGAGGCCGCCGAGGCTGTTTTTGACCATGCTGTTGCTCTTTGGCCTATTGGTCATCGGGCGCGGTATCTTCGGCGGAAAGGGGATAAGGCTTCTACTGGGGTATGGTGGTCTTACTGAGTGAAGACTCGGTAAACCTACCTACTTACCTACTTAACATAATACCTCTTACCTAGCCTTTTTGATACCCCGTTAGCTGATATTTTTTTTCTCTTTTGTTATTAATAATTATTTTACATGGTTCATAGGATACAGTTGGGAGTAAGTAATAAAACAATCATTAGTTATTAAGGGTTTTAAATAAAAACTTAGAATCACTATTCTAGAAGGGCTCTTAGTTAGTTACAGAGGCCTTGATCCCGAAGTCTTTGCATAAGTCACTGAAGCATACATTCAACACATCTGACTTAGATGATAGTTAGAGATAATTAGGTGGGGCACGTGGTAAAGATCATTCTTTTTACTGCAGAGTATGTAGTAGATGAGGTGGTCCAATCTGGATTATACTAGTTGTAGTTGGAAAGATGGATCTCTCACTGTGTCTACTTGTACCAACTGCTACCTATGGTGGGTGACCTATAGTTGGTGTGAGTCCTAAGACCTATGACAGAGTAGGTATTTGAATCGATTACCTCTGCACCAGCCTGGCTGCCATTGTGTTACTGCTCTGGTAGTAGTATCATACTGGAGTAATAGTCGTCCAGATTATATCCTTGTGACGGAGAACCCGAAAAGCGGATCTGAGAGATCGTACCTAACTAGTAGGTTATCCAGACAGATCCTCGCCGACAGGCGAGATCTTCGGCGATTGTCGCAAGCTCCGGAGCGGAACAGCAATGTTCAGATCCCTAGGTATTTAACCCGATCTCGAGGATCTCAGCACCCTTAGAAAACTTAGATAGATATGGCAATATAGATCACCTCACTACACCTGTTAAGATCGTTGAACACCTTGATGAAGCTCTGTCTCAATACTTCCCATGAGATTTGTACGTGACCAAAACGTCAGAATCCTAAAAGTAGTTCATGAAGCCGCTTCGGCACCTGAGTTGGATGTGTCCCCTGCTCCATAGCCTTGACCCATTCCTCGACAGGCCCGATCGTAAACTCATTGTCACAGTTCTGCACGGCTGCTTCGTAATCCCTCAAGTTGGCGTTTGCCTCATCGCGCCAGATATCCACAAAATCCGGTGCATGATTCAAGACCTCCCTGATGTAAAACTGCCGTAACTTCGTTAACTCGTATTGTTTCCGATCCCGGGCGTAGAATGGATATGGGGTGCCGTCGATCAGATAGAAACGTCCGGTTGGGTCCCTGAATCGGTCTTGTGCTTGTTGAAGAAATGCCGGAAACTGGCATGCTTCGTGAAGGGGAAGACACGGAATGCACTGCCAGTCGAGAACACCAGTAAATATACCATTATCATCTACGAAGATGTTATCGAGCGATAGACAGTCGTGGAAGAGCATAGTGATAGCCGGCTCCATCTTCACGTTGTCAAGAACTGTTTCCCTATCAGAACCGGTCGGAGATGTTCTACTGTGAGACGAAAGGAACTGCGGCATCAGCCTCTCTATTCGTATAGTCACGTCTAACATGCGCTGCAGCATCTCCTTCTCATTCGCGTTCGTAGCGTTGTCGAGCCGCAAAGTCAGATCCGATGACGCGAATTTCAGTCGACATTGCATCCAGTCAGATGTCTCAGAGAACGGCCCACGGCTATGGTCTAAAGTAGCGCGCTGTCCCTAAAAGAACGCCATGGAAACAAGTTCCCCAATACCATAAGCATAGCTATTCGAATTGGAACTTGTCTTGACGATGCTCCCAATGCCTTCGTGGAATGGTCGGCGGAAGGCGGAGACGGAGAAGGCGGCGATTTGCTTCACGATGCGCTGTTTCGACCCCATCGTCACATCTGGCCAACATGCTGAGAGTGGTTGCCCCTCTAGTTTAGTCATGAGAAGCCATTCATAGCCAAGAGGATTGTTTCGAGACGAATCGTAGGCTCTCACACGGGGAACGGGCAGAGGAGTGTGTTGGATGACCCAACCAAGCGTGGCTACCTCGGCCTCTGTTTTGACTCGGGGGCAGACGGGCAAGCACACACGCATGACGAAGGCTTGATTATCAAAGAACACGTCGTACAGCTTGCTTAATGCGCCGTCATGGAGAAGTTGAACGCTGTATTTGTGGTGAAGGCCGATGGCGATCTTGAGCGTCGCAATGACGGCCTCGACTGTCGGCTCGACGGTCCAAGTGGGGTTTTGAGACAATCCATCGTTGACCCAGGTTACGCCACATGCTAGATTCGGTGCAGGTGAGATATCGATAGGTCTCTCTTGACTTTCCTCAGGATTAGCGGCGTCGGTGAGCGTAACCTGAGAGGGCGATTGCTGTGTTAAGCTCGCCGACTCTTCTGGACCAACATCATGATCGGAAACCCCATCGAAGAGAGAGTCATACGACGGCGACCGTTCCGGGCGCTGTTCCTCTTGCGACATGTTGATAATTGCGGGTGAGACCCGATGGAGACTTGCTGGAATCGTATTGTTAGCTCAGCAGCTCAGCGAGATCTGGTCGGTTCAAGATAATATCAGAATGCGCCGCGGGGTGCTACATTGTGACCCTATCTGTGGCTCTTTATAGAATGAGGAAAAGGTTCAGGATACAATCAAGAAATAGGTACCTTCCTACATGCAGCACCTACTAATCATGGAAGAAGTTGAGCGGAAGCTGGGTTGTAAGCACATAGTAGGGTATGGAGCCTACCCAGGTGGTCTCAATTTAGACGTATTCTTTCCACACAAACAGAAGAGATGTAAAGAGGAAAGGATGGATGGGTAAAAATTCATCTACAGCGACGGGAATGTGATAGGGAAGATACATACATCGTATGAAGACCGGGCATCTCGAGGCAAGTACTGTAGGTTCCCAACGCTGTAGACTCCCAGTTGGGTTATCCAGAGGAGGACAGCATGTTGCCTTGCCAGATTAGTAGGATCTGTGGCAGACTACCTACTTTGGTGACAGCAAAGCACTGGGGAAATAGAGGTATATATATATAGGTACTGGCCATCTACACCAACTCGAAGCTGGAACGTGAATGCATTTGTGTAAGTAAGATCCGGGTGCAAGTACCAAATGCGGTGGACCTGCCCTGCAGCATACCTAGGTACTGTATGCACCTACTACCTACACTAAACCAGAGTCGGTATAGCGTTAACGAACCCTCATCCGTTCCGCCGTGGTCCGTGACCTAACCCCACCTTTATTCTACCTCCCACCACCACATGACTACAGCTATTGTCAAAGTACCTCCTACATGCAGGTGTGTTGCCGGGGATTGACTGCTCTTTTTTTATCTGATCATTATTTCACTCAGTTCTTAAAAACAACTTGCTTGCTCTTCTGTTTCCTTCTCCTTCCTCATCTCTATCCTCCTTACCATTTGCCATAGCTGCACCACTCACCGCAAGCCTTCTCTTGCGTCCCTCATATTAGTATCTTCTCCCCTCGTCACAGTATTAGAAAAGCGTCATCATGTTTGCCGCACGAGCCGTCTTTGCTGCCGGTCAACGCCGAGCCTTCTCCGCCTCTGCTCGCAACGTAAGTTGACCGCCTTCCTTGCATACCTATTGCCCATTGTCCATTGCCTTGCTGGCCAATTGCTCACGCTATGCCGCCTGTCGGTAAGAACAGCTCTCCAAGGTCACCGTTCTCGGCGCTGCCGGTGGTATAGGCCAGCCCCTGTCCCTGCTGTTGAAGCTCAACCCCAGAGTCACCGAGCTTGCTCTCTACGATATCCGTGGAGGTCCCGGTATGTTTGTGGTCTCCGCAGCATTTCCTCTTTTATTCGAACCATCCTCCTTTCCTAACTTGATATGGATCCGTAGGTGTCGCTGCCGACGTCTCCCACGTCAACACCAAGAGCAACGTCAAGGGCTACGAGCCTAGCCCCGCTGGCCTCGCCGCCGCCCTCAAGGGTAGCGACGTCGTTGTCATCCCTGCCGGTGTCCCCCGCAAGCCCGGCATGACCCGTGACGACCTCTTCAACACTAACGCCTCTATCGTCCGTGACCTCGCCAAGGCCGCCGCCGAGTCCAGCCCTAACGCCAACATCCTCATCATCTCTAACCCCGTCAACTCCACTGTCCCCATCGTCGCCGAGGTCTTCAAGGCCCGGGGCGTCTACAACCCCAAGCGCCTCTTCGGAGTCACCACCCTTGACGTTGTGCGTGCTAGCCGCTTCGTCGGCGAGATCAAGGGCACCGACCCCGCCGATGAGCACATCACCGTTGTCGGTGGCCACTCAGGTGTCACCATTGTCCCCCTGTTCAGCCAGAGCAACCACCCCGACCTGACCTCCAACGCTGAGCTCGTCAGCCGCGTCCAGTTCGGTGGTGACGAGGTCGTCAAGGCTAAGGACGGTGCTGGCTCTGCCACTCTCTCCATGGCCATGGCCGGTGCCCGCATGGCCGACGCCGTGCTTCGTGCTGCCCAGGGCGAGAAGGGCGTCGTCGAGCCCTCGTTCGTCGACAGCCCTCTCTACAAGGACCAGGGTATTGAGTTCTTCGCCTCCAAGATTGAGCTTGGCCCCAACGGTGTTGAGAAGATCCTGCCTGTCGGCGAGGTCGACGCCAATGAGCAGAAGCTCCTCGAGGCCTGCCTAGGCGACCTCAAGAAGAACATCGCCAAGGGTGTGGCTTTCGTCGAGGCCAACCCCCCTAAATAAATCATTGATTGATATCATGTACTTTATGAAGCAAGCAGCATGGTAGCGGGGCGTCTCGTGAGATAGACTCGTGAATGAAATTTAGAAAAATTTAGGAGCGGGCAACGAGCCGGCGGCTGGCTGCCTTGGATGGGACGGACTTGGCTTGGCTTTTTTGGTCATGGAATTCACCGGCCCTTTTGATGCCGGTATTGCTCGTGCTCTGCGGGAACTGGACGACAGACGCTCCACTTCTAGTTTAGCACTTGCGAACTGTATGATAGACGAATACGAAACGATACCATTTACGACTTACTCTCCCTAGACTCCTATGACTCTGTAATCTTCTATCCCTTTAGAGTTCACTTCGGCTAGGTGACTTAAAAAGTCGAGTAGCGGGGCCGCTCGCACATGTAGATATATCGAAGTAAACAATAGATAGTATTATTGGGTTTATTTCACTGTGTATGCGGCCCTGTTAGGAACCTCCGATGTCTTTACAGACGTAGACTATGTGGACTATGTCTGCTTACCTAGATGATGTCATTCTGGATGACATCCTCACATCTGCCCCCTTCGGAATGAGAAGAACAATGTCTCAGTTGTAGAAACCCCAAAGTCATCATCTATTTCAGACATAAGAAAAGAAAGAAAAGAAAAGAACAGAAAAGAACAGAAAAGAACAGAGACCATTCTCAACCAGGTCCGGGGCGGCAGTTTGACTTTGGGCAAACGCTTGGAATCCGAACAGTAAGTAGCCCAGCATGTCTCGACCTCTTCATTACCCTCGTTTTTAGGTTTCCACTTGCAGTATTGTAATATCTTTTTCATCAATCCAGTTTCCAGCTAGACACTAGGTATTCCCATCCTGATTATCCAAATCAAGAAGACCTAGGTTCTCTTTCTCTCGTAGGGTAAGGTCCTTGACTGCCTTTTCAACTCTTTTGAGTATGGAGGGTGGGAGAAGGGCGGGACTGACGTTAGGATGGGGGTTCTACCGGTCGGTCTGGCTAAATGTAAGAATATATGTATGTATGTATGGGATATGGGATATGGAGGACTTAAGAAGCCTTTCTTGTTGAAAAAAGCTCAGGGTATGCGGCTTATCTTGAGATTTGTTAATTTCATTCGAATAAGGGTGCTCTTCCTCCTGTTCGCGTTTACCGCTTTTTCTCTGCCATAGTACCTAGTAGTAGTAGCAGCTTCGGCAATCTTTTTTTTTCTTTTCTGCAGCAGCAGCAGCACCAGCATTCTTGGCAAAGGTTTTCTTCAATACCTCGAGTTCGACTTCTTTCGCTTGCGAGCTCGGCGAGCTCAGCTTTCGCAACTTATGGTAAACCTAGTAGGTATTATTATTGATAATATCCATGAAACGTACCTATAATAAAGCGAAGATGGCATTATTAATCAACATGAATTATCTAAGTAGGAAACTGTCTGGCAATACTTCGCGCAAGCCTTCAGTCGCACCCCCCTTTAATTCCTAGGCCCTGTATTCATCTCGACCAAGGTTTGTTGATCCGCGCCTCGGCCGTATCCTCACACACCTGCTCACTGCCCGCTCGTATTCCGCCTGCTCCGCGCCATCTCGGCCTTGCCCACGACGGCCTCCAGCGCGCCCGCGAGCCCAGCCTCGTCGTACCGCAGCATGCCGTCCACCTGCCGCCGCCCGTATACGCGCACACAGTCGACGCCTAATGCTGCGAGTTCGGCCCTGTCGACCCGCGGCGCGCCCTCGCCCTCGAGGTATAGGAGGTGCGTCACGTAGTCGCGTACTGAGGATACGTCCGAGTCGTCGTGGATGACCTGTAGGGTATCGCCCTGCTGCTCGGCTGCGGGTAGTAGTAGTAGTTTCGCAGTGGGATCCTCCGGAGTGGGGGGGCTGCGCGTCCCCTCGCTCTCGGCACACGCACGTGCGATGGCCCGCACGAAATCCGCCGCCGTCAGACCGCTCGGCCCCGTCTCGCGGTCGAGCGACGAGTTCAAGATGAGGATCTTCTGCCGCACGTGGGCGGCGCGGATGGCGGCGCCCACGCCCCGCAGGATCAGGCTCGGCACGAGCGAGGTGTACAGCGACCCGATGCTGTAGACGACGGTGCGCGCCGCGGCGATGCTCGAGAGGACCTTGGGGTTCGCCACCGGGTAGATCTCGTGCCCGTACGGGTTGATGTACCAGATGCGCGAGATGCGCGACGGCAGGTCGTCGTTGTGCGACTTGGTGAAGGTGATGTATTGCTTCCGGAGCGACGGGAGGGACCCCGGGAGCGTGGCGTCTTCTATCCGGTCGTGCGCCTCGGTTTCGCGGAGCACGGTTTGTAGGTCTTCGGTGTAGAGGCTTGACCGCGGGAGTGGTGTTGGGGTGGAGGATGAGGTGGTGGGAGTGAGAGATGAAGGGGCTTCGGCTAGCAATGCCGTTGTATCCCCTGCGTCGGGCAAGCTTGTTGGCGCCGAGGGGTGGGAGATGGCGTTTTGCCCGGTGATCTGCGACCCGTCTTCTAACCCTGCGCTGATGTGGTGTGTGAAGTTGCTGTTGATGGCAGGGAGGGTTGCCACCGTCGACGGGATAGCACATATTGTGGATAAGAGATAGATGGCTGATTCTAGAGACCCTGTGAAAAGTCGTGCACTGCTCCCCGTGTTAGATAAGGGGACCAGGGAAAAGCAAGTGTAGTCATGCACTGTCAAAATGGTATAGGAGAAAAGGGTTACATGTGAAGCAGAATGAGCTGGATCGTCCGCCATCATTAGACCCAGAACTGTACGCATCCTTCTATCCTTGCACTGCTTCATCTATATGAAATGAAATGAACATGTGTAAAATAGGGTTTATGTTGATGCCGTATCGCATTACAAGAGACGAAAAAACAACATACCCAGTCAAGAACAGATTCCCGATGCTGGCCTTGGCGAAGTTGAAAACAGAGCTGGGTCGCGCCCTCTTCACGATCTCCATGTTCGTGTGATTGAAGATGGAGCGGATGAGCTCACGCTTCTCACTCGATATGTCGGCCCACAGTGCGTGACGACCCTCGACGATGTCGAGCCATTCTACTCGTGCCGATGAAGTATCGGACGAGAGACGGTGGTTGAAGAGAGATCTCAACGACGTTCTTTCCGCGTCGGTTTCTGATGGCGGAATTAAACGGACTAGCCGGCCTGTTACGGCGAGTTGTTCGTTACTATCGTGCTTCAGTAGGAGAGATAGAAAGGGGAATGCATGAATAGGGGAGATGATTATGAGGCGAATAGGAATATGGACGTACTTCGCACATCACCGATACCTGTATTTTGTATCAGTGTCACCGGATGATCATGATAGAAAGCATAGTCGAGGAATAAGAAAGAAAGAAAGAGATAAATAGAAGGGATTAAAAAAACCCTGCTCGTTCTCAAAACTATCAAGTCCCATAGCAAGCGTCCATCGAGGGTGTAAGTAAAAGAGAGCACATGAAGAAACCACCATCTCTACCTGGACTCACCCGGGCCCCCGAAAACACGAATCAGCTCGGAACTGCTGCCGCCGTTATCGCTGATGGGGATGACGTACTGCAGCGTGCAGCCGCGGCTCTGGCGCAGCCCCTCGAACACGTCCACCAGGCTGTTTGTCGCCGTGCCGCCGCCGAAGACGACGATACCTCCGCGTGCGGGCTTGGATGTGTCCATCTTCCTGATCCTTCGGCTTCTTCTTGTTCTTGTTCTTCTTCACTTTGCGGCCCTCTGTGTTTGTTTATACTTTCGCTCTTGATTATGTGTTTTTCCTTGTTACTTCGGAGATTGTCCAGTATTCTCGTCCGTCTCGTATTTCACGTGTCACTATGTAGCTTTGATGAGGCCGATGAAGGTAATTGAGAACGACGAGGGAAATAGCGAGTTCGGAATAGATCCATTCGATCTACCAATCCCAACTCCCCAATCTTAGTTCCCGTTCTTAGATGCAGACCATTTTCCATACACCCGGTGCAGGTATTGTGTTGCCGCGTTTGTCGAATGAGGTCAAGGCTCGGGGGCGGGAGCTGTCAGATTTAAGGGGTGGAAATGATGGCCCCATTGAGTGGATTCTCCACCCACACCTATTTAATATAGCGCGTATAAACGCGAAAATATAACTTTATATATAATTAATTTAATTAATTATTAATTAATTAGAATTGTTTTAATTTTAATAATTAAAAATTTTATATATTTAATACTATTATTAAAGCTAGATTAAATAACTATTATAGTAATAATAACTTTATTAATTAATATAAAAACTATTTTAAATAAAGCTAAAAGATTTTATAATTTAAAATAGAAAATTTATAGCAAAAGCTAGTTTTTTAAACTTTTAAAAATATTTTTAATTAAATAATAAATTTAAATAGCTTATAAACTTTTAAAAATACTTTTTTAAAAAATACGTTAAAATATTTAAAATTTGCTTATTATAATAGCAAGTACACGGATGAAGGCAAGGCTCCAGCAATTAGTGCTATATTGTTGTACGAAAATCTACAGATAAAGAAGAAAGGAAAGAAGCTATCTAGGAGTGCGGAGCGCGGGGCAATATTAGGTAGGTATAGGTGTGTGCGTACAGGTGGGGCCAGGTCAGGTGACTGACTAGCAGTGAATGCAGGCGCGTGGTCAGGTGACCTGCAGTCAGGTGACCTGCAGTCAGGTGACCTGCAGTCAGGCTGGATCTATGTCAGTACGTAACTCTTATTATAAAGAAAACATAGTTTAAAAACAAATAGCTTAATTTAATTAAATTAAACAAAAAGGCTTAATTTAATTAAATTAATGTAAATTATTTAAATCTAATTTATTTTATAAAAAACCTTATTTATATAAACCTTTTTAAAAAAAGTATATTAAATTTAAAAAGTAAAAATAATAGCCCTATTAAGTAGATTTTTTACCTATACTTATTTAATATAACGTGTATAAACGTAAAAATATAACTTTATATACAATTAATTTAATTAATATATAACTAATTAGAATCGCTTAATTCTAACAACTAGCTCGCTTATTTTGACAAGTATAGTTTAGTATATTTCCTAAGTCACTCCTTTACAGTACGGTGTACTCAGTTATCAATATAATTAGCCAGTACCTTCTTGGAATTGAATAGCGAATATCCCTAGCGACTTACTTACGACAATAATCTTTGATCCAGAGAAGTAATACCCTGTGAACGCTCAGCCTATACGACTACTATTCTCCGAAGCAGTAGTCCTCGTGAACATCGTGTATCCTATCCTTAGGAACATAAACCCTACAGCGCCGATTAGCTAACACGGTCGTCACACTCATCCTACCTGCACGTCCGAGTTTATGAACAACTGCAGTAGCAGTACGAGAATGGCACATGACTACCGATGCCACCTTATCGTTCTCCGTCCTGTCACCTTATTGCACACCTGCACTATCTCAACATGATAAGCTCTCCTTTACAACACCACACACTTGGCTCATATCGACTCAAATATGTTGAACAATCGACCCGCCCGCCTCCCTAGCACTGTTAGGTCTTCTAGTTAGGTAGCCGGTTTAGTGGGATAGAATAGGTGGAAGCTATTTGGTTTCTGCATTTTTATTAGTTGGGCAGTTAGACTAGCTCTCGAGGCCCTTCTACGCTGTATTCGCTGCGATGAGCGATAGGAGATAGCTGTCAGATATATACAGTTACATGGAATCAATCAAATAAGCAATATTGCAGCCAATCTTTTGCTTATTTGGTCTAGTGGTTAATTCTGACAATAGCGATCTCGCGTACGTACTGGCCTCGCCGCGAAACCTAGCCGAAAAGGCTCATGACCCCAGTGCTGTAGATCCGCAGGCGCGGGGCGGTCCGCATAGAACGCCCGCCTCGAAGTGAGGGGTAAGAAAATCGCGGGGCTTCCCGCCAATACTTACAGGCCCTTGTAACTCGACTGAAGCATCTGTGCCGGTATGGGTACCTACCTAATGAAGATGTCTGTACTTACCTCATTATTCGTAGGGTACGCACCTGTGTTGAAGTCTTATTTCATATGTCAATGGCGTCGCGCGTAGGAAAAGAACCATGTACCATCTCGCTTACCTTGGGAGCTCGCGGTTAATTTTCGGGACTTTATAGCAACTTTGCATGCGGGTAAGAGAGCGCTGAAGAGGTATGCCCAGGGGTTTGAGGGGGATGTCCAAATCTTTACAGAGCTTACTTAAGTATCCAGGTATATACAAGCCAGATGATCACATCTCAGGTCAGCTTGAATATACTTGCTGCAAAAAGTCCTATGTAACTGTGGGTACCTAACCGATGAGATCATGAGTAAAAGAAAGAGGAAATACTTTCGTTATTTCGAGGTATTTGGCGGCTCAAGAGATAAGACGGGGAAATGTTGAGGCTGGAATGACATTTTTAGATCTTCTAGTAAGGTAGGTACTTAAAGTAGGTAAGGAGAGATCATGACACCGCCATTTGGTCGCCATTTATATAGGTACTACAAGTATCATCTGCAGGCGCTCTTACTCGCAGAAACAAGAAATCACCGTCAGATCCCAATCATACCTCCGCCCTGCCATCCGAAGTTAACAATGAATCCTACTACCCCCCACGGCGAAGCAGTGTTTCCAACATCTTTGGCAGTCTCTCCCCTGGCTGGGATCCTTTTCCCAACACAGATAAGCAACCCATAACTATCTCCCTTAATCGTGCCTTTTCTGAGAAGATAGAACCTAAGATTATTACTGTACTACCTTTACCCTAATATCTTGTTGACAGTCTGATCACTACAGAAATACATGTCAGTAGATAAGGTATAACTGTGAGTCCGACTCCGCTCTGTGCCAACATGCCTCAGCCTGTTCCGCAGTCTCTCAACTCCTAGGGCGATTAAAATAGGGAGCGAGAAAGGAGACGAGGAGAAAGAAAAGAGACACCAGTATCAGTAAACGAGAAAAAGATCTTGCCGAGGAAACCAGGGCACGAAGTGGGAAGGGTTCAGATGACAAGATATTTATATAAGCCGTGGACAGTCGTCGATAGGTATTGACATGTGCGGATCGCCCGACAGACCTAACATGGTTTGATTTTGGCCACATAGACCGTTACGCAGACAGAGAGTATTAAACTGCGAGCCGCGTCGTCATCAACGCTAGGATCATGTAGAGTTCTTCTCGCCAGTAGGACAAGAAGCCCGCAAGGAAAGACTTTGCGATGATAACAGATAATGGAGGCAACATTAGAGGCGGGGAGATAAGGCAATGTCGAAATGCGTATCGACGTTTCTGCGAACAGACTTCAAAAGTCGGTAGTCGGGAACATCCGTACCGGGAACCAGCGTGGTCTCCGTCCGAGTTCCCGACATGCCCGGGTAGTGGCAATGTAGGGCTGGTAGTACTTGTGTGGTCGGTCATCGGGGACTTGACGTGCGACACCTCACGCATACATACTGCCAATAGAGATCGACGACAAGTATGGGGTAAGCTGAAGGGTTGGGTATTTGCCTAGCGGATGCTCCAGACCCCAACCTCTACGACGGCCGTTGTTACTTTGTGATCGCCATTACCGCAACGCCCTATTTCAGAACCAATAGCAGCAAGAACCGGAACTAACAACCAGCGGCAGGAAGAAACCCGAGGGTGCCGGATCGACCGAGATATGGGAGCAGCAGTCCATGCGACAACGTCTCGGAGAAGAGAACAGAACCCTTAGTCAACATTGGTGCACAACCTTCACATCGAAGCTTTTGGCCTTTCTAGTAGGTCAATATAAGTTTGGGCTTTATCAGACACGTGTATTTATCCTACCAGCGAGATTTTCGACGGCCAGGGAGATCACCAGTCCAGAACAGCGCCTTACCTCTCACGGTTTCGACCATCCTGCCTCCTGACGGTCCTTGGTTCCGTGATTGATAGGCCGACCATGGAAAACCCCCTGTCAAGCGACCCTCCGGGGTTCACTATGCTCTCTACTACAATAGCACTGACAGCAATACTCTTGCTGGCACTCAGCACACGCGGACTACCAGGCTCACGGAGCAAGGCCCTTCCTCCAGGTAAGCACACGAGCCTCAGATACGGTATGATGATGATAAAGAAATCAAGTCTAATGAGCGCCAATTAGGGCCACCAACGCTGCCCTTCCTGGGAAACATGCACCAGATGCCCCGTAGCGGAATACATCTCAAGTATACAGACTGGGCCAAGACCTATGGTGCCATCTTTTCCCTTAAGGTAGGACAGATGACAATGGTGGTGCTCAATACCGCATCTAACGCGACACGGCTGCTGGACCAGCGGTCTTCGCTGTACAGCGACCGCCCGCCCAGCCACGCCGTCGGTGACTTGGTCTTCCACGGTCACCACCCCATGTTTATGAATGCCAACGAGCGCTGGAAACTCCGGCGCAAGCTATACTTTCAGATGTTCCAAGAGTCGCGTTGCAACAAAGAGCACATCCGTCTCGTAGATGCTGAATCCGCCCAGCTCGTGCGTGACATGATGCTCGCGCCCGGCGATTTGATGTTCCATCCTGGGAGGATGAGTAACTCGATCATCATGTCTTTGGGTTCGTCACGAGGTAACTTCGAGAGAGAAAAACACGTAGAGTGCTAACTTTGCTCGCAAAATCGAAGTCTACGGCATTCGGACTCCTGAGTATTCCACGCCGCACTACCTCAAACTGCGCCAGATCCTGTCCGATCTCAGCTCTTTGGGTGAAGTAGGCGCCACGCCTCCAGTTGACTTGTACCCCATTCTGAAGTATCTTCCCGAGTGTCTTTGGGGTAACTGGAAGACTCGTGCCCGCCTCCTGCGAGACAAAGTGACGGACTTGTACGAGCCCTTGACCGGGTGCGTCGAGCACCGCCGTGCGATGGGCAAGGATGCCAAGAGCTTCATCGACGGCGTCCTAGACCAGATTGATACGATCGGCCTAAGCCGTGAGGAGATCAACATTATGGGCGGAAATCTCCTTGAGGGTGGCACTGATACTATGGCCACGCTCATTCTCACCTGCGTCCAAGCCATGGCCCTGCACCCAGAAATCCAGAAAAAAGCTCACGAGCAAATGGATCGGGTGGTTGATGAGTCTCGGCTACCTACCTGGGATGATTACGACCATCTTCCATATATCGCCCAGATTGTCAAAGAAGTTCACCGGTGGCGGTCACCTGGCCCGGGAGGATTTCCACATATTGTTAACAAAGGTATATTCCCCCACCTCTTTTGCCATGCCGCGCATCCTCATGCTTTAAAGCACACATAAGGAGATTTACCTTGGCAGGGGTGCTGGTCTGACAGTCTGATGAATAATAGACGACGAGATCGATGGGATGATGCTCCCCAAGGACTCGGTGGTAATAGTCAACATCTGGGGCATCCACCACGATGGGAACAGATTCACGCGTCCGGAGACCTTCGACCCGGACCGGTACGAAGGGCAGACGCGGCTAGCGCCCGTCTACGCCAACGCCGGTAGCCACGAGACACGCGACCATTACGGCTACGGCGTGGGCCGACGCATCTGCCCGGGCATCCACCTCGCCGAGCGCGGGCTCTGGATGGCCATCTCGAGGATCATCTGGGCCTTCGATATCGCGCCGAAATTGGACGACGCCACCGGGACGCCGATTCCTATCGACGTCAGCCCGGAGTCCGGGTACACGGACGGCTTCCTGAACCAGTGCCGGCCTTTTGTGGTCGATATCAAGGTCCGATCGGAGGCTCGCCGGGCGGCTATCTGGGACGCGGTTTCGAAAGCCGAGACCGAGGTTTTTCAGGCTTATTCTTCTTGATGTGCATTGCGAGCTGCTGACGGTAGTGGTCTCACTCAAAGATTGTCGGTGGAAAGGGCTTGCAAAGAACGCTATGTATGTCTACATCGTGCTAAGTTCATGTTTTTAAGATTTAGAACAATATCTGGTGTCACTGTTTGCGGCCCTGGAATACTTATTAAGAGTAGTAGTTATGACGAATTTGCCATACCCAAGCTATGCGTATACCTGTTGCCACCGTTAACACAATGCTTTACGATCTAGCCGTAGCTGAGGCATAGAATGCTGGCCGCAGTAGCAGAACAGTTGCTCAGCTATTCTTTAGCATAGCTTAGTCAGATCCCTTGACCGGCGAGATATATCACTTAGGAATCGTGCTTCGGATAGGCGATAGGCACTTGTGGTTGCAGGAAGGTTATAAAACCATGTCTGTGATCACTGTTTGACTATCCATACTGTCACGATCTATAGCTCTGGAGACCTATAGACAAAGGACAGGCTTGTATATAGGTAGCATTGGCGTCACGTAGATTAGATAGATCTTCGCGCAACAACAGAAGTCATTGCATACCCCTACCTAGAGATCCTGACAGATATACTAGAGGACCTTTTATCTATATCTTTGTACGCATGCTTTATAATAACTAGAAACTATTAAATAATTATATTCTTGTTAAATCTAAGTTATAAAAACTAAAAATAAGTAAACCTTTTCCCTTTTATTTTAGTTGTACTTCTTTATATTTAAAACTATGTTGTTTTATGTTTAATTGTTTTTGATTATTATATTACTACAATATACTTTGTTTATATTGTTGTATATACTTTAACTAGTATTGTTTATAGATTTAAAACTATAAAGGCTAAGATTATAAACCGGGCTAAGTAATAAATAATACTAGCTAAATATATAATCTATTAGTTTAATATTTTAAAAGCTTTTTTTTAGAATAAATATTTGTTTAAAGAGCTTTTTTTACTATTTTTATAGAACCACGTTTATTTATCAGTTATATTAGCTTTTTAATATTAAGCATAATATTTAAAATCTATATTGTTAAAAATGCTAGAAAAAAAATGTCGAAGACCTGCTTAAGTTTTTAGCCTATAGCTAAAACTTAGGCAGTTTTTCCCTTCTTTCCTTATTAATAATATATAGACTTACTTTATA
>NQIM01000630.1:0-18867 GCA_003426235.1 Xylaria polymorpha
CTCAACTTATAGGGTGCTACCACTCGTGCGACATTTCACCGCCCGCGAGAGCGAGACCTGTGTCTTGGTCTCGACGGAGAGACGAATCGAACTACAACAGCCCCGACGACATTGACGACGATCGTAGACGAGAGAAAACCCGCTGCGAGAAAGGAGTACTCGCGCCCGCGCCCGCACGCTTCCGACAACCCCTCCTATATCTTCCCACCTGCACTGCACTCTTCCAACCTTCCCACGACGTTTTCGAAGGCGATAACCAGCCACCACATCGCGGCCTCATCAATTCAATTGTACAGCGACATCATTATCATTGCGTCTTTCAGCCAGCGCGTCGCATCAGCATCAGCCGATACCCATCACCCGCCACATACAACCCTAGCGCGGGCTTCTTTATGGTGTATGCCCTTATTCGTCCTTGTCTAGTCTGTTCTCATTTCCCCAAACCTACTCCTACGACGACTGCTCCTCGCAGACTACCGGCCGGCCACGTTACGACAGGATTTGGTGATCGGAGTCATCGACCCTCGGTTCACCGCAGTGCCAGCTACTCTACTTTGTGCACGTTCTCATCGTAGGACTCGCTCGCTCGTGCCGACTTCGACCCTCGAGAACTCGAATCTCCATTATTAGACGCTCGGCTGCCGTATCCCGCACCTGCATCTAGCCTTTCACCGTCGAGTTCGCTCATCCTGAGTCTTGGTATCAAGATTAACCTGGCCATTAACATCGTTAGGGCGCCCAGCAACCGGCGACCTCTCACGCATTGTTTACTACAATTGGACCACCACGTACCCTACTCATTCAAATTCGCTCCAAAACAATTAAAGCGGCCGTTGATCGCGCCTCCGAGCACATTGTTTGTATAGGCTAAACGGTGCTCAATTTTTGATCCTGGACAAAACGACCCAATATCAGAAAATCCGTTCCCGAACATGACGACCATGCTGCAGACACCGTCACGGGCCTCTACGGCCTCTTCGTCGTCCTTCCAGCCCATATCACGTCAAAACACCATGTCCTCGTATGATGGTACAAGATCTGCGCGGCAAAGCAAGAGATATTCCATGTCTGCATTATATATGTCAATGTCTGCGAACGAAACAGACCTAGAGATTGATGATGAATTGGCTAAGGGTGAGCTCACCTGTTTCAGAGAACTGCCCGACGTTATCTAATAATCAAGCAGCACAGAAAATACTTCGGGACCTGAAGTCCAAGATTTCTTCGCAGTCCAAAAAGAACTTCTTTCTGGAAAAAGATGTCCGGTATCTAGACTCACGTATTGCGCTGTTGATTCAAAACCGCATGGCCTTAGAGGAGGTAAGCTACTATCATCCCTTTATTCTACAACAGTTATTAATTGTCATCTAGCAAAATGAAGTAGCTAGCCATCTCGAGGATGCGCTAGAATTAGAGGAGGGTGAATTTCCCAACGATGAAAAGACACAGAGATACGGCGTTTTCTTGTTCTTGCTACAATCTGAGCCAAAACACATCGCCCATCTATGCAGACTTGTATCGATGTCCGAGATCGATTCTCTACTCCAGACTGTCATGTTTACCGTCTACGGCAACCAATATGAAAGCCGTGAAGAGCACTTGCTTTTGACGATGTTTCAGGTAAGCCCAACGACCATCTATCTCTAATGCCCGGATCCCCGTTTTAATGATGAATTCTAGTCTGTTTTGACTTACCAATTCGACACGACTCCCGAATACTCGTCTCTCCTCCGTGCTAACACTCCCGTTTCTCGAATGATGACTACATACACTAGGCGTGGACCCGGCCAGAGTTTCCTTCGGACGGTGCTGGCTGATAGGATCAATGGTCTCATCGAATTGCAAGACCTGGACTTGGAGATCAACCCTCTCAAGGTCTACGAGCGCATGTGCGACCAGATCCAGGAAGACACGGGTAGTCTACCTCAATCCTTGCCGAGGGGCATTACCGGGGAACAAGCCGCCGAGAATCCTCAAGTGCAGGCCATCATCGAGCCTCGGTTGACCATGCTGACTGAGATTGCTAACGGCTTCTTGGCTACTATTATTGAGGGACTCGATGAGGCGCCATATGGCATTCGGTGGATCTGCAAACAAATCCGGAGCTTGACGAAGCGAAAATACCCGGAAGCTAATGATCAAATTATCTGCACATTAATCGGAGGGTTTTTCTTCCTACGATTCATCAATCCGGCTATCGTCACGCCCAAGTCATACATGCTTATTGATGGGATACCCGCTGAAAGACCTCGACGCACACTGACCCTAATCGCCAAGATGCTACAGAATCTTGCCAATAAGCCGTCGTACGCGAAGGAACCGTACATGGCAAAGCTGTCTCCGTTTATCCAGCAAAACAAGGACCGTGTGAACAAGTTCATGTTGGATCTTTGCGAAGTGCAAGATTTTTACGAAAGTCTGGAGGTGGACCAATATGTGGCGCTCACTAATAAGAATATAGAGCTCTCCATCACACTCAACGAAATATACGCCATGCATGGTCTTATTGAAAAGCACAGCCCGGAACTCTGTAAGGATGAGAACTCGCATTTGGCCCAGATCATGTCGGATTTGGGGCATGCTCCTGCGCAAGTTCCGAGGAAAGAGAACAGGGCTATCAATTTGCCCCTCTTCAGTCGCTGGGAGCAAACGTTTGAGAATATGACGCAGGCCCTGGATATCACGCAGGATGAATTATACTGGCTGGAGGCCAAGAATATCTTTGTACAAATCATTCGGTCCATTCCGCAGCACAGTGCCGTTGCACAAAGGCCCCTCCGCTTGGAGAAAATTGCCGATGCAGCTGCTACATCCCGAAATGACGCAGTGATGGTGCGTAAGGGCATCCGAGCAATGGAACTGCTTAGTCAACTTCAAGAAATGGGGACCATCAACAAATCCGATCAATTCCGCGCTCTCCGAGACGAAGTCGAGCAAGAGCTGTCCCACCTTGGATCACTCAAGGAGGGTGTGAACCAAGAAACGCAAAAACTGGAGGAGGTCTATAAAACAATAAGAGACCACAATGCATACCTTGTCGGTCAACTCGACACGTATAAGAGTTATTTGCACAACGTGCGAAGCCAGTCGGAAGGTACACGACGAAAGCAGCAAAAGTACCAAGTGTTGGGGCCCTACAAGTTCACACACCAGCAGCTGGAGAAAGAAGGCGTGATTCAGAAGAGCAATGTTCCTGACAATAGGAGAGCGAATATCTACTTCAATTTCACCAGTCCTTTGCCAGGCACGTTTGTCATCTCCTTGCACTACAAGGGTAAGACGATCCTAGACCCCCATTATCGCTATTCCACTGCTAATATTAATAGGACGAACCCGGGGATTGTTGGAGCTTGACCTGAAGCTCGATGACTTGCTCGAAATGCAAAAAGACAACCAGGAAGACCTTGACCTCGAATACGTGACTTTCAACGTTACGAAGGTCTTAACTTTGCTAAACAAACGATTTGCAAGGAAGAAAGGCTGGTAAAATGCTCATGCTGGCGTGAGACCATGAGGCTTTTTGATCGATCTACCCGACGACCTCCACACTTTCCCTTATTCGATATGGCGTGGCGTTGACGGATTCTTACGACTTGATACCACTTTCATTTGATATATCGAACCGTTGGCTCCCGTTGATCTCCTTAGTTCCGCAGCATCAATAATATGACTACTGGGCCATCTCCGAGCCGCGTATTTGTCTGCGTATTCGGTCTTCTCATACGATGATAAGGAAAGGTCCAAAGGGAATCACACTAAGAAGCAGCGGATTCAATACAAACAACGCAACTCGGAACGTAGACATAGGTCCAGCCGTTCGCACAGCAACAAGTTTTAGACGAGGTCCTCGACAGTGGTAATGCCGAATATCCGGCGGTGAACGGGTGGATCCTTCACGTCTTGACGCGCTGCTTCGCTGCGAACTGGTCCTACATCCGCAAACCGCAGCGTAACGCCCCATCATGACCCAATCCGAACGCCCTTTGATTTGGCTGGTCCGGTGGTTTGAATGCTTTTATTCTATTTTCATTTGCTGCTATTGTATTCTAATCGAGCATGAGGCTCAAACATTGCTGGCTTTGGTTGGTCGATGATATGTTAGCAGTCTACCCTCAAATTATGCACCAGTTTCATGCTATATTTCCTATGGTAATCGGGGTTGTGATTCGCGACGAATGTTGGTCGAATCTGGTGATGGATGTAGATCTGAATGATGGTTGAGTGTGGATATGGGAAATGAGTACAGGAAACACCACAATGATACGAGACTATGAGGATTTTTTCTTTGACCCTTCGCACGTCGACGTCAAGGTGGATTCTTTCCCCTATCTGTAATTATCGAGGTAGTCAAGGTGAATCTCGCAAACCCTGTAATTATTCTACAGATACTTCTCTGCTCTAACGGGGTTGTCTCGCGGTTATACGTAAATTGATTGTGTAAATGACTTGCGATTCACTACGTCACACCGTAAACGCAATATATTTAACCTTGCCAAACATCTCGTCACTGGTTGGGTGGAAGGGTTATTCATATCAATATCTTGTCATTTCCTGTTTATCATTACACGGGATAACATTACCCGCGCGCCGGCCACATTCTCGTTCCTGTCCTCATGTTCGGATCCCATTAATTAAATGATTGCTCCCAAAGTGGAATTTGCTTTAACTTAGGGCGCCGGCAAAAAGGTTCGGCCAGTCTACTGGGACCACAGTGGTCGTTTTTGCCCCATCACGAGTCACACATCACCACCATTAATCAAATCCCACTCAACTATCCATTTGACCACAAACAATCTTCCTCTTCTCCCTTGCCTTGCGTAATTGGCGTTCACTACCAAGAAAAGTGAAATAAACATGACTAGTTCCCTGTTCTATTCTCACCTCGATCTATGGCTGAGTGTATAATAGAAGGAAGCTTAGAAGCTTTCGCAACAAGCTTGGGGCCTTGACAATTATCGAGCAGTATTCATTTTATACCACTCCATATTAATACTTATATCTCTTCTTTGAGAAAGTCACTCTTAATTTTTAAGTCTCAGCTTGCCTAGCGAGAAGTAATTCGTTTCCGTCAAATAACTACCGGTAGTACTATTCCTACTTCTGTACATCGCGCTAATTAATTCCGAATGACTGAATGAGCAGCCACAAGATGTACTCGATCCACGGTTCCCAAGAGAACCCTGCAGTAAGTTGTCCTTGCACTCACCTACTTATTGGGTCGGGCACAAGAGTATCAAGGCTCCTCCCGGGACTCCAATCCCGTCGAGGAATCTTTCCACTCATCCTAGGCACCTATTGATAACGACGAGATCGATAACAACTAACCCCTATTCCAGTGGCGCGATATCATTTTCAACGCAGTGTTTAACGTACTTACTATTGGCGTTGTCGGTCTCCGTCTATGGTCCCGACGGCTCACGCGAGCTGGCTTCGGCTGGGATGACTGCTTTATCCTGATTGCGACATTGCTAGTAAACGGCATGCTTATAGTAGAGGGCTTTCGTAAGTCTCTGCTTATATATCCAACCCACTTACTGTCTTAGGATACTTTACATGCTTCGTCGCAACGTGTTAATCTCCGGTTCTGTGCCATTCTTCCAGTTATCTACCTCGGCTTTGGTCTTCCTGCGAATAAAATTGTGCCCGATGACCTTAAGAAGATCACAGAAGTATGTATACTTTCTTACCAAGGTCCTGCTCGCGTGGGTTTGTCATCTTCCACCTACGCCCATCTGGCGACTACGAACAGCAAGATAAATTCAAGCACAGGTCGAAACATGCTGATATACTCTGTAGCTAGATCGCACTTTCCGTTTCCTCTTTCTCTTGTGCATTTGCGCCGTAAAGCTTTCGGCCCTCTTCTTCTACCTACGAGTCTTCGGAACCCGCACGCTTGGCAGCAACCGAGTCCCCCATCTTAGCAGCAGTGACAACGACAATTCCGGCACTGATACTGGCTTACAACTATCCTTGCGCCGATTCTGTCGCTTCATGCAACAACCCTCTCTACGTTTTACTTACATCTTCCTCATCTACGTTGTGATTGCCTGGTCCGTCGCCAATATTGTCCAAGAACTAGTAGTCTGCCCCCCGCACAAGCCCATGTGCGCCTACCAGCGCAACACGGATCTTGGGATTTGTGTGTTCAACGCTGGGGGGGATCTATTGATACTTTTACTTCCGCTTCGGCCAATCTGGAGACTGCAGATGGACAAGGGCACAAAGATGGGACTTACGTTGGTGTTTCTTCTAGGGACTATGTAAGTGCTTCCATGTCCCCTATTTTTGATGTCCGTCCTCATGCCCTACCTTCTGCCACGCCGGATTTTCCTTTTTATCCATGGCCGGCCTCGAAACGAAAAAGTGCAACCGACTACAGGCTGGCTGACCAAGCCGTGCGAGCAGGACGATCATCGTGGCCTTCCTCCGCTTCGAGGCTATCGTGAATACCGATTACGGCGGCGACTACAGCGGCACGGCGATGAAGTCGGCCGACTACGCTATACTGGAGCCGAACTTCGCGATCCTGTGTATTAGTCTACCGATGTTGCAGCAATTACTCCGCAAAGCAGTCTCCCATTTCGATGCGAAACCCCGAGGCCGAACAGGGGACAGGCTTTCCAATTGGTGGGCGAGAAGCCTCTTATGAATAAGTTTGCACGATGGCGCATGGCGGGACTCTCGCGTATCTTTGCTACACCTAAGGAAGCATCGTCTAGCAGCGGAAATAACGGTAGTGGGACGAGCCCCCAGAGTTCACTACCACAGATGGACTCCCAATCCCCCGCGATCCAACTGTTTTCAAGGCCAAGCAGCGATGACCGCCACGGTGGAGCCGGGGCCCAGGGCAGAGACGGGGACATAAGCCGCGCGTCTAGAACTAAGGGTCTTTGGCGTACTACCTCCCATGGTTCCTCCATACACGAACTTATGGATCTCGCTCGTGGCCCTGTCGCGGCCTCCATGGCAGGGTCCGGGACCAACTCATTGCGTAGTGAGGGCTAGCCGTCATCGCCTCCAACGGGTGCGAAAATGGCGATTACTAATTAGCGAGAAGCAGGTGAAGAATGAGGTTTTGGTCTTCTCTTAGTTTCTTCTAGAGTTATTTTAATAATTCTAATTGCTGGTAAAGACTTGAAGAGGTATAGTCGGTACTATGTTTCAAGCGATGACATCGTTTACGTCGCCGAGGGGCTCCGAACAAAAGTATGATCGATATTTCGTACAAGGTAGAGGAGTACAATTAGACAGCATCTAGGGCAGTAAGACAGGATATGAGAGAAGTTGTACTCAAAATGTTGGAATGTGTCCGTAAGTCTTCTATTAAGATTTAGTTGAGGAACTACCTAATTAGCTGTCGGCTAGATGAAGGCAAATATTGTGCGAAGGGGCCCAAAAACACTTTGGTAGCTCGCCCCGACTATTTAATAATACCGTTTTCAGTTCTTTAAAGATAGTAGTATAATAATTCCGCTGTTAGGTACGAAATATGTTCTATAAGAAACTAGCACAAGAGGAAGTACCTAGTTATATTTGTGCTACGTAGCACTTAGTTGTCCCTGGTGACTACTTCGCTTTCTGTAGGTCTGGGATTACGCTGACTCATACGCACCCATGGCCGGGGAAATTGCCTTAAATGTATTGGGAACTTCTTGATCGACAGGAACACAATACTTCAGTGATAGGCGATGTGAATATATAAGGGAGGCGCAGTGTTAGGTGTCCCTATTTTTAAAACCCTTGATAACCCCATACTTCTTTAATACGAAAAGGTCCGTCTCTCTATTGGTCAATTTCTCCCATGTACCGCTCGTGCCGCTTTATTTCCAAGGGAGGTGGGTATTTACATAGGGATTCACTGCTGCCTGGCGGCTGGGATTGCTTATCCTCCCTCATAACTAACCCTGCATTCATTTTCAATTCGAGTCCTCTGCGCTTCTACTGATCTATCAAGACGAAGGAAATTATATCTCCAGCTACTCATCTACAAGAATCAACATGCCTCTCACGAAGAATAATCCAAATCAAGATAAAGAGACCGACAACGACCGAAACGAGCAGAGCCAGCCTGCGAAAAAGCTCCAGAAGAAGCAGAAGGATACTTTGAATGATAGCTCCAGAGATACCTCCAAAGACACGTCCAAAGACACGTCCAAAGACACGTCCAAAGACACGTCCAAAGACACGTCTAAAGATACCTCCAAGGACAAGGCTCCCTCCAATAAACTCAAGAAGGAGAAGCCCTGAGCTGTTATTGATGATGATGAATTCTGGACTTGGGGAATTATGGGGATCTATCTACATATTGCCTATTCGAAGATGAAGCAGTTAGGAGACGAAGGGTATTTATGCGTGGCTATGATCGACCGTGTTATTGTAAGCGACGTGTAGGAAAATAAGGAATATTTGAGCTAGAGAGAACTATCATCCATTGCGTTGACAATAATCGGGTAATCATAGAATTCATTCTCCAATAGCCCTAGGCGTTAGTTTTTGTGTACAAAGAGAGAAATGGTGTCCAACTAGTTATTTCCTCATGGTTTCACAATCGTATCATCAGACCTCCACCACTCCGTTGACTAGGGCGTATAATAATAATGCAATTAATTGTTGTATTACGAACATTTGATAATTATTGTCACATGATCCCGTAGTCTTGCGGCCCTGTGGTCACACATTGTAGAGTTGCTCAGATATGTGTTGTCCCTATCCCTTGCCAATACCACAACGTGGATACGTTCTCTCCCAAACATATGAAATGACCTTGACCGAAAGAAGTGTGATACCCAGCTGACTTGAAAATGACGAATTTCGTTTATTCATGACAGCTCAGTGTATTGAGTCAGGCCGGGGGTTGATATCCAACTCACGTCCTCAAATATGGAGGTATGTTGGCCTTACACAACCCAAATGGCACAACAATCACAGTTAATAATGGGGAACGCCTTGATCAAATAGAGCGGAATAATATATTTATCAAAAAGTGAAACCAATCGCGATGGCGAAGGAGCAGCAAATGTATGTCTGATTCCACTGTAGCCCCTCCCCTTTTTTCTACCCCTTAAGCTTGTCTACCCCACCCTCTAACACACACATTCACATACGCATATTACATGTGTTGTGTATGTAAATAGGGGTCTTATTAAGTTACCCACCTGGCACACTACCATTCCCGTCATACTACTCCAGCATTCTCGAGGTCGGAGCACCAACCCCTGACTTTTATTTACATGTCCCCCCATCAAATATCGACTCCCGGGAGGTTTCTAACATGGGGCTCCAGGCCACACCTTGATTAGGCGTCTCCTTATACTAGGAGGCTTAAATATTTGACCGGGACCAGCAACTAATTGTATATTTTTTCGAACTTTGCATTATAAACTAGGTCGTCGCGATTTAATAAATATGAACATGGTAGCCTCTCTACATTGCGCTGTACATCTTGGTTATGAACAGTACCTACCTAGGTACTTATGCAAATGCGCCGTCATGAACCAATCAAAGGTGAGACACCCCCGCATCTGACCGGGGTCCTGGGAAGGGCGTCGTAGTATAGATCCGGTCGCGGAAATACCCAACAGAGATAAAGAGGTTAGCGGCCGATCTATCTAATGAACGGCACTAGATAGACCTATTGGAGTGAATCATAGTTGGGGAATTAGTGGGACGCAGCGTATCTACAGCAGTCGAGGTGCCTGGCTCCAACAGGGCTGCTGTCGGCTCGGCGTATTGTGAGCCAATTCCGCCGGATGACGACGGCTAGACGAGGTAGAGATCGGTACACTTAGGCCGGACTTAGCCTTCAAGAGTAGCTATGCAACTTAGGTAAGAGTAAGAGTAAGAGTACTAAGAGTAAGTACCTTACCCGAGACCATTATGTGCTTGCCTAACCCGTCAACGTCTGAGTACCTTGAATGAGTTGTCGTTCAACGGCCTTTTAGTTTACTGGCCGTGTCAATTCACCCCTCCTCGGCTCCCCCTCACTGGCTCCCCTCCCCCTGCACTATCAAATTATCGTGACTGTGATTTACTTATACCCGCCTCTTTTAATTAACCTCCAGAACCCGCATCCTCATCTTACCCTTTCTGACCTGACCTGTCCTGACTTGCCCTCCCCTCCCCTGCCCTGCCCTACCTTGCAGAAGCCAGATAAAATGCCGGACAGCATCCAGCTTGCCGAATATCTCTTCAAGCGACTAAAACAGCTCGGCATCGGCGCCGTCCACGGCGTGCCTGGCGATTTCAATCTTACGTTGCTGGACTACGTCGAGCCGGCCGGGCTTCAATGGGTTGGCAATGCAAACGAGCTCAATGCCGGCTACGCGGCCGACGGGTATGCGCGCATCAAGGGGGTCGGGGCTCTGATCACGACCTTTGGTGTTGGTGAGCTGTCGGCCATCAATGCGATAGCCGGCGCCTATGCCGAGCGCGCTGCCGTCGTACATATCGTTGGAACCCCGGACCGCCCCACACAGGATGCCCGGGTGCTGGTCCATCATACCTTCAACGACGGGGAATTTGGCCGTTTCGCCAGATGGCCACCCACGTCACCGTGGCACAGGTCGATCTCAAAGACCCCCGCACAAGCCCCGAGCAGATCGATCACGCGTTGACGCAGTGTCTACTGCATAGTCGCCCCGTGTACATCCAAGTCCCAGTAGATATGGTCTCGGTGCCCGTCTCGGCAGAGCGGCTGCGATCGGAAATTCGTCTTCCTCTAACGGAGCCCAGTGCCTACAGCGACGAGGTAATAGACAAGGTTTTGGGAAAGATTTACGCGGCCAAGCAGCCAACCATCTTAGTTGATGGAGAGGCGAGAGCATTTGGTATTGTAGAACTCGTGCAGCGTTTGGTTGAAGTTACCGGATGGCCCAGCTGGACAACTGGCTTCGGTTGGGGCCTGCTAGACGAAACGGCACCAAACGTTTACGGCATCTACCGAGGCCGTTTCGACACACCCGCCGTTGACACCTTCGTGCAAGCCTCCGATCTCGTTCTGTGCTTTGGCCCTCATTTCAGCACGACCAATAGCTACGTCAAATCAAGCACACCCAAAGTCGAGATCGCCATCTACGTCACTCACAACGAAATCCAAATTGGGGACCAAATTTTTCGGGACATTCCAGCTCGGTTCTCAGTAGCCCAAATTCTTGACAAGCTGGACTCTTCGAGGGTGACGGCTTATACACCCTCTACGGATCTATCTCGGCCCCAGATTAATAGTTATTCTGAGGCGCTGAAGGATCAACCCGTTACCCAGGCCTCATTCTGGCCCATGGTTTCGAAGGTAGTTCAAGCAGGGGACATCATTCTAGGCGAAACTGGGAGTGCTGGCCATGGATGCCGTGATTTCCGGCTCCCGAAGCATGTACGCACATTCTTACCTGTCACCTGGCTATCCATTGGGTACATGCTAGGCGCAGCGCAAGGTGCCGCCCTAGCCCAGCGCGAACTCATAGCATCTTCTCAGTACCATGGGATCCAAAACGCGCGTACGATACTATTCATCGGGGACGGGAGTTTTCAGATGACTGTGCAGGAATTAGGTACCATTATTCGCCATAACCTCAATGTTACCGTCGTCCTACTCAACAACGATGGTTATACGATTGAGAGAGTCATTCACGGTTTGAAGCAGGGGTACAACGACGTAGCGCCCTGGAGATATCTGCACGCACCTGGCTTCTTTGGCGCTAAAGAAGACACTTTTACGGCCAAGGTCAAAACACTGGGGGAACTGTACGACTTGCTGAACACAGAAGCGTTAAGCAAGGCCGAGGGATTCAAGATGGTAGAAGTCGTCATGGAGCGTGAGGATGTCCCAGAAGGCGTGCTAAGCTGGTTGTTGCAGGAACAACTTGGGAGACTTAATTAGAAGTGCACATGAACGATTATTAACGTTGATTGAGGGGTTAGAATTATGTTTTATAAATCGTCGGTTGCTGGCATCACGAGTAATACCATAGAGATACACGGGGATATGAAGTTTAGGCCAAGACAGACAAGCTTTCCAGTCATTTGTATCTGTACCACGTGACATGAAATAACCGATGTGCAACAACTGCTACTAAATAATATCCACCACAAATAATACCGATAGGGGAGTGATGGCTTAGGCCAATAAAGAGAATCCGTTGAATGTGGTATCACTGACGGCCTATCACTGGCCTCTGACGTTCGACTCAACTATACACGTATTAAATGTAGAAAAGGAGTAAAGAATGAATTCTATTATCCTCAACTGTACCAGGGGCCTTTTGAGGATAAAAGTACTATCACAGATAGGGGTTTAACATTTGTACAATAGCAATAGTCAATGCTCGAGATACCAGTAATTAAGGATCATGACAAGCAGCTATAGTACCCTTGTTGGTGAGCGGAACTAATTAGCCCATCATCTGGGGTCACCTTTCAACTTGATTTAAAACACACAGAAGGGAGAATATAAAAGTATTGGAGGCAAAATAGAAACTAGAATGTCGCTTTTGAGGCGAGGAATTGTCCAAAAATAGTTCACGCCTGTTTCGTATCGACTCGTTTGCAGTCTTTGTAATAACTAGCTGCCATGGGCGCTACCCAATTCCGCGGAACGAAAGACGAAAGGTAAAAGATGGTGGCCATACGTAAGAATCTTGTTTCAGAAGGTCTTAATTGAACGAGATCAAAATTGATTCGTGTTTATTTCTTCGCTTAGATCTGTGCCAACTTCTAGTGGCATCCCTCACATGACCCAGGTGTTACCTGTTTGGTTACGCGCCTTGTGTAGCCAGTTTTTCCGTTATAGATATGTAACCTATCCCTTACGAAAAGTGCGTCCCTTGCAACAAAGTCGTTTGCTGCAGAAAGTCGGATCCTGTGAAACCTTGTCCCTTGTGGGGAATATTTCCGTCTCTCGATAGCATCGTAATTAGTTAAAAGACTCAGTTATGCACTCTCGATGTCCTCTCTTCTCTTCTCTTGTTTTCAACCAATAAGTCAGTAATAATTCAGACAGTCAAAATGGGTCTCTTTTCGAATTCAAAAAAGAAGGAGGGCAGTCACACTCCAGAGGGCTATGATCAACAAGTGCAGAAAAGATCTACTCACTCACCTTCAGGCCGTCATGGCAATCGTGATGGCAAACGACACCGACATGGCGCAGGCGCCTTGACCTTTCCTCAAGATATGAAAGTCAGACACCCTATTGCTCTAGTCCCCGGGGGAAAGAATGGTCCCTGGGCAAAATATAGCAATGAGGATGAGCAAGTTGCCGCCCAGACCCAGTGCAACTACCAAAACGTCGCATACACTCCGTCGTCAAACAATAACACCTCGTCTCGCGGAAAAATGTCCCTTACCATCAATACAGACACAACGTAAGCATCAGTTCCGCATATGCTTAATTTATTCTCCCCCTTATAGGCCTTGTTGACTTTTTTGTGGCCGCTAACAACCTGTCGTCTTGGTAGGCAAGATTTCTCGACTTTCGAAGTCAGCCCTATTTTACACGACTGGTAAGAGAACACCCACAAGTCTTGGCTTACGTTAAATAACGTGTACTTCAGTGGCTGCCGAGGGCGCGAGGCAAATGGAATTTGTGGGAGGGGCGATTGCTGTATGTTCATGACTGGCGGATGCTGTGTAAGGGATGAGGGGTTGGTTTCCCCTCTGGAAGCGCCGCCGGAAGACACAATAGTTAAGCGTTCGAAGCCTGTGGATAAACACCATCCAAAGTACAGAAATCCAAATAAATGGTGAGAGTTGTATGTGAGTATGAAGGTGGATCAATGGTAATGGCCATCGATAGCCACTTGCGGCTGTAAAGGGGGGGCTTTTTGTAAGGGAGACTGTATAACTACACTTATAGCTTGCGATTATACGCGGCGAAGAATTTCATTACGCTCTATTTGATTGCTTAATTCTTTATTCAACGCGGTGTTTTCCCTTAGACGTGATAGGTAGGTAAGCTATAATTAAACCCGCCAGTACGTATAATGGCAATTAAACCTTAGCTACCACACGTAATACATTAGACATTGAGGGTTCTATCTCCCATAGTTGTAACATATTTATCAGTCTAAAGTAAGTGATGCCGACACAAGGTATCGAAACTCGACTGTTGGCAAAGTTCAATCTTCCCATAATAACCTAAGTAGCTAGTTCTTCGGAGATCCTTTTTAACATGATAGTAGCAATTGTATGGATAGTTGGTAGGAAACTGCTTAGATGAGTGCATCATTTTATTACTTTTCAAACAATAATTTGGAGTGTACTTGTTGCCTGGCCTACGCATCACTTTCACCAAACTACAGTATTATTTATAAGGATCCCGGACTCAACAATACAGTAGATGAGCCATTGTTTAGTAGGAAGGGGTTCCAAACACCTTCTCAGACTAGCCGTGTCTATACACACGTTGCCTCTCTTGGTTCTATAAGGAGGGTATTGTCTTGTTGTCAATGGCTGGGGAATTAGTAATTTGTCTCGTGTGCATCCTAATAAAAACATACTGTTGAAATAGCTTGTGGACTGTTTAGGAGACCTAAGGGTACCTCTAGGTTCAAAATAAGAGATCATAACGCTAGGGGCAGGACTTCAGCCACCCCTTGAACAAGGTATTGAAGTTTTTCAATGAAAGAGAACCATGTCAAAGCTATAGTAGCCAATCAAATCTACTAAGCCACAAAGCATAAAGCACTTTCGCCGCGTGGAATATAGTAATAACGCCTCCCTACAACAGTATTACTAGTGTATTCGACATGTAACTAGAAACTCCTCTCGCGTATCTGCTATCGTGCGTGCTCATGAGGTTCCCAACAATCCGTCTCGCCATCCCTTTGTGTATCGCTTGTAGTACCACGATAGCCAACCAAACCCGTGACCTTATTAGGAGAGCACGACGGCGCAGGGATTGTCTTCTTTGTTTGTTTGCGCCAAAAGATTCCAGAGTGCGAGGAACTGTCATGGCCCCCAACACAACATTGAACACTCAAAGACCGCGTTCAAATCCGCATAAATAGCTGGTGCCGTAGCCAACCCCCAGCTCCCAGATGTCCGGAGACATCATCATCATCATCGCCAAATTACCAACTTCAATACCAAAGCAAAAAACGAAATCTCGAAATCATGAGCGGACAACCCACATATCCACGACACACCCAACAGGGCGCAAGCAGCGGAACGTCATCCGGTTCCCGCTATTACACAGCATCTCAAGATCCTCGGCCGTACCAAGATGCCGGGATTCTGCGGCACCCATCCCCAAGCCCACCTGAGCACCCCCCCGATTCGTAGCAGACGGCTCCGCGCCAACACACACGCAGTCGGCGGTAGATAGAAAGTGGCAGTATCTGGCACCAAGTACAGCAAGTTCTCGGGGAAGCGCAAGCGGGAATTATTCAAGTCTTGATCCCGCAGCAGATGCCGGGGCACGTGCGAGCACGGGTAACACCCAGTATGGCCGTGACGACAAGAAAGCAGACGCTGGAGGCGCAGATAAACAAGGGTCTACGAGTGCTTGGGAGCGCATGGCGGGTCGGCTCGGCGGCCATGACGGAGGTGCAGGCTCCTCTCGTGACAGGACTCCCCTGCCTGAGTGGTTGCGAGAGATATGAGGCGCCGTGCTCGTCTCACCAGGGTCAGATGACGATCGGAACTATCAAGGGCGCCTATAAATACAGAAAGATCGCCAGCGGGCACTTGTTAGCATCTTGACATTTCGACATACAGTAGACTCATAGTACCGATACGGCCTACCTTTGCCCAGCATCGACATGGTTGAAGATTTGGGAATACCTAGCATACGATAAATAGCCGGATTAGACTGCAATGAAAGACCTTCCGATACAGGAACATATAAACTTCGCACTAGACAAACAACCCTCTTCTTCTTTATTATTTGTTTACTTGCGGCCTTGCGGCCTGCAATTCCGTCACATTAACCTTCCTTATACACAATTGATGTGGAATAATACCCGTGCTTTTCATTCCACCCCAGCATTACTTTATATTCTTGCTCACATTTTATTAGACGCTAGAAGCCCCATATGACATTATTCTATTCCCGTAGTTCCTAGCTAATTATATACCGTAAACCTCACGCGGGTACTACGAATAAATCCATTTTTAGCACTGAACCAAATATGACCAAATCGGCGTATCAAGTTGTAACAATTCGAGTTTTGGGGGTTCGGCCGCTTGTCCCAAACGAACACTGTCATCCTATTGACACTTCATTCTTTTAGCAACAGTGAATAGACACATGATTTCCTCAATTCCTCAACTTATGAGCTGGTGCCAAGCTTCTCATCTAGACCCTGCGCATGTCTAATACGATCAGCCTCCGCTTGGGCCTCTTCAACCCGCCCGAAGTCCTCGTCTTGGTTCCTAGAGCCCTTGAACACGCTGTCAGGCAAAGCATTAAGAGCCTCTTCCTCTTTATCCAGGTTCCGGAAAACGAAATGGAAGAGCAGCCCACCGAGAGCAGCAATGATAGCGACGGTGGTGTACAGCCAAACGAGGTGGGGGTCGGTAGAGAGGGGGACGAAAGCTTGAGCGATGGCCGCCGAGAAAGCTTGTGCGAACCAAAAGATGCCCGTAATAAAACCACGCATATTCTTTGGCGCTTTTGTAAAGGCATATTCGAGGCCGGTGATAGAAGCAAAAATCTCAGAAAAGGCGATTAACACGTAGGCTGGTGTTTGAATCCACACAGTAAGTGGTGGCTTGTAGTCACGCTCGTCTACACTTCCAGTATTGTCGAGACCGAGGGCTGCCTTGCAATCTGACACATGGCCGTATCCAGATATTTCTCGGCAAGGCGATTGCCAATAAATGAAATGTTGGATAATTGCACCAACGACCATGGCTAATGTGCCGAGAGCGAACCCTATTGTGACCTTTTTGATGGGCGTCAAGTTATATCCTATCCTGCGTAGAAAGGGGTAGAAAAGTTTGTCAAAAATCGGAATAAAAATCAGCAACGCAATAGGGTCGAGGTTGTTGATTCTATGGTAATTGATGTCAGCAGTTATCCATTTGCAAATGATTAGAATTGGCCATCTATAAGCAACTACCATCCACAAGTTGCGCAAGGAAAATGGAGTTAAAACTGGCTTACACGTCATTTGGGACGCCGCCCAGTACCAAAGTCGCAGCTTGGGATATGAGATTGCTATTCAGTTGGTTATAGGGCAACCAGTAAATAGGGTAAAGGAAAAACACTTGGCAAGCCTTAACACCTCGCCGAACCTCATCGACCCAATTGTCGTCGAACGTCATCCAAGCCGGACGTTCGGATTCCGGGATATTGCTTGGCTTGACACGTTCGAAGAAGCCGGGTTCTCTGATATTCTTCCAAAGCCTAATAGGATTGGCGCTCCAACGACCTTTCATCCCCAGGGAAATCAAACTAAAGAACTTCCCAATTACTGAGCCTGTTGGAGGTCGGCGTACGTACTTATTTTTGAACGCTATTAATACGAACGGGCAGAACAAGAATAATGCGGTCGGTAGGGTAAATGATAAATAGAAACCGACATATTTCTCTGCATATACCATTGTGATTTGGCCCACAAGACTGCCGACGTTGATGAAGAAGTAGTAGCGCATGTAGATGACGGAAATCGTCAGGACTGCAACTCCCGGTGTCAGTTGTCGCCATTCAGAGCGTGATTTGTAAGGATTTCGGTAGCTTCTTGACACTATATTGACATAAAATGGGAATCATGTGGTTCGAGAGTTACCAAGGGAGCAAGAAAATAAATGCGAGAAATAATTACTCACCAGGGTCCTTGATAACTCTCTCGCCACTCTTTAAGGTCTCGACGACCGGTCGAGGGTGGCTCGCTTCATATTGCTCCGCAATCATGGGTGAGATGTTCGCCTTGAAGAAGCCAACGCCAATGCCGAAGAAAATGAGACCCAGAGAGAATACTCCTAAAGCGGGCATCGGGGTTTTTTATCACAGGAGGTAGTGCGGAGATAATCAGGATGAGATGTCCAAATGTCGCGACTACGTAACTTCAGTCAACCTCAGAGCTCGGTAAAGAGACGTATAATTTATTTCGAACGCCTGTCTCATTGCAGAGAATAGAGTAGAATATATTTTAGGTAGAACGCCCCTCGAAGGCAGGTGGTGGCATACATACCTCCTATCGCAACATGAATTGTCTTGTACTTTCCCCAGTAGGTATCGGAGAGATATCCGCCTACATAACAAGTCAACACCACAAAAGTAGCTATAAGCCGTACCGATATAGGTATAGATTTACGTACCGAGCAAAGGCATCAAATAAGCCCAGAAGCTGTTAAATGTGACGAGACCAGTGGAAGCTTGTTGGCCCTTGTCGAGTGCACCAGGTTGCCCGAACGTGCCAGCCGCACCCGTTGTAGACCCTGGTGGGAGAGGCTGCTGAATGAAATTGACAACTATTTGTTGGTTAGCATATGCTTGAACTTAGGGGCTGATTGAAGCGGGAGAGTCGTACAAACAGCAGTGGTGCCATAATACGCAAAACGCTCGCAGAGTTCAATAAAGGCAATTGTGTAGATGATAGGACTAATATGACCCTGCACGCGACGTAGGGTCTCCAGGTCCCTTTTTGACGGATACTCTTCCCCGTTCGGCCCGCGGAGAGGTTCGTCCGTGTCGGACCCGGTTGCAAGAGGACCTACGTGGTCTTTTGTGGCAATGACACCGTTATCAGGCGTTAATACTTTCTCCTCCGACGTGGCCGCATTGCCTTTAGCGGCATCGACAACCTCGACGGGCTGGCGGTCGCCGGTCGACATAGTGAAAAGCTCAGAAACACTCTCCGGTAGCTACAGGAGGATAAGAAGGATCATGAGACAGAAGGCAGGGAAGGATATGAAACGAAGCTTGAATTG
>NQIM01000631.1:0-18609 GCA_003426235.1 Xylaria polymorpha
TGGCAGCCCCAAGTGTCGACATTCAATGTTCCTTTTTAATCTTCTATTTCCCGGCGCTTTTTTCATTCTATACTAGACTAGACCAATCTAGAAGCAAGTTGACCGGAGATAAATATGCTGTGCCAGTATGATAATCAGGGATATCGTGGTATCATTGGACGTAATGAAGTGCCATCTATTGCTTTTTGGCTCCACCGCGCGCGGATGTGACGCTGCTTTGAGGGGGTGACGACTTGTCCGGTCCCAAGGTTTAAATTGTTGGTAGAGTGCTCTGCATGTACATCATAAGTTCTTGCCACGGACTAAGCCTACTTCACTAGTACGTGGTCTGCTTTTCAATGATATTTATCATCTTTATGTATGTAGCTCATATAGTTGTATATATATACAATGTGGTATGAGAATGTGCTGCGAGGCGTGGGTATGGATGTATAACATTATGTGTAGTTTGTAGTGCCAGTATCCGTAAAACAACAAGCTCTCATTCGCTCGTTCCTCGTTTCATTCATTATCTTGATATTTTATAGAAGCGTGTTCAACACCGGGTTGCGCCGGGAAGGCGAATATCTTATCAGGCCGTAAGTCGATGTATGCAGGTTGACGCGTATAACGCAATGTGAAAGTGAATTTTGATGCCAATGAAGAAGAACAATGGCCAGGTTAACGATGAATAGAAAAATAATGAAATGCTGTAGCTGTATGCCGCGCTCCCATAATAAATCAGGCTGGGATATGACCGGACGCCTATGCAGACCAGACCGACCCTTGTTCAACCTTCCGTGACCCCGGCTCCGTCGATCCCGACCTGATTGATGACCACAAAAGAATATGCTGGGTTCGCCATGAGTTCTGTCTAATGCATTACATACATGCGTAATGGAAACAAGGATTATCTGGTAGTATTGTTACCATCCTAACATTCGCCCTGAATACAAACAGAAAATGAAATGGGTATCAAGAAGAATGAGTACTACTATATCTTCCTCGCATCGAATAGCGTCAAGCTCAGGCTCGTATCGTTATCCCCTACGTTGGGCGTTGGCTCGTTGAGGATCTCCCAACGTCTGAATATGAAGGGGGTTAGTTTCTCTGGCGGCATTCCCATGCCCAGATTTATGGCCATCATCCTGCGTTCGTGGAGGCCACCTGATAACTTGTCCCTATGCGCCAACATGAAGTTCTCGGCTGGGTCTGGAGAAAAGCTGAATAGGTATCTGAGGCGAGGATCGGCGGTGAAGTCTTTTACAGTACGCACACATTGGAGGCGGGCTTCCTCTGATAGGTTGTCAGCCAGTACTAGCGCGATATCGAAAACGCGTGACCCGAGATGGGATGTTGGGTACTTGTCTAGTTCTAACACGATCCCTGCTAGAATGACGAGGACACGAGCACGCGTGTCACTGCCGGAGAGCTTCGAGGAATCTACAACTGCTGAAAACTGAGAGGCTTGAAGAGCTAGATATGAGAGAAGCAACGGGAGCCAATGCGTAAGCACCGCTCCTTTCAACGCTTCGCCTTCTTCGCTGGTAGACCCCAAAATCTCCCACAGGTCGGTCAACCTTTCAGCTATCCCACTCGAAAACGCGGTGACTTTGGACATTGACGCTCCCCGAAGAACCGAATCAACAACCGTGAGCAAGTTTTCCGCCATATGAACGTCACTTTTGGACCTAGCTTCGTCGAAGGGAAGACTCTTCATAGAGGGGAATAGGTCTAAAAATCGTGCCTCCGCTCGGTTTTTCAAGTGTAAAGTGATGTCAGAACTCAAATAAGAGAGCATGCCTGTCCACATGATGTTATCTGCTTCAATAGCATTGTCCATCGCGATTGAAAGCTGCTCAAACTGCGCTTGGAGTCTTTCAGCTCCTTCAGGAGTGCTGGGATCGTGAATTGCCAGATTGAGTGAGAGCTTGACTTGACAGAACGGGAGTGTAAATTCGTTCGCCAACTCCAAGACCTGCTCGAAAGTCTTCTGGCCCCCTCCACTGTGAGGCACCAATAATTTGGTTGTGAGGGCTTCAATAAGCGTAGCTAGCTTGGTGTCTGGGCTCCTGAGTGATAAGGTCTGACTGGCGGCTTGTGGGTCCATAAGGATCAAGTCCCTGAGTAGCTCGAAAAGATGAGATTTAACTTTTTCGTCATCGAGAGGCTGTGGTCTAGGGGGCTGTTGGTTTCGGGAGGCTGCATACTCCGCGAGCGACCCTCGAACCAATAACATGACCTCTTTAGCATACTCGAGGCGTGCTTGATCCTGGATAATTTCAAACCGATGGCAATCATCCAAAGTTAGGATTTGGTCCGGAATCAGCGTCTTCATCAACATTTGTAAAATCTCTTGCATATACGTAGAGGCTGATCCAACGGCGATGGGTTGGGTTTGCGTTCCTTGACTTTGGTTTCTCAGTGCGGTTGCAAGGAGAGTTGTCAGTGAGAGGCAACCAGAACTGACAAGAAGTGGGTAAATCTGGGCAATAGGTGCTCGTTTTGTTAGCTTGCGAATGTGTTGCACCCAGTCTTTCATTAAAGTATCGAAGTACTGCGTGTCGAAAACTCGGAGCCGTGCCAACAACATAGAATAGGGACGTTGTCGTTCGTCACCTTTGGCCCAGCAGCTTGTGAGCTTACTCACGATAGTGTGGAAGAGACGTTCTATCGTGTGTTTGTCAGCGCTTGTGTAATTAGCCAATTTTTCAATCTGTTCGCCTAGTTCTGTCTCGTCATCTTGAAGCTGTGCAGTCATACTATCAGACAGCGGTGATGAAGCATCTACGGCATTGCTTCTATCCGCTAGAAGCAATTCATTTCGTAATTGTGACGCTATTATCTCAAGCCCAGGGAGTCGGGGGGCAAGATTTGCGAGTGAAGCAAGAAGTGGCCGCGCTCCGACACCTTGTTGTGCGCTGATCACCCTAAGGCGGTCGTAGAAGGAATGAAAAAGTGGTTTCGCCGAGCCCATCGCAAAAAATACTGGCAAATGACGACTGAGGATGTTCACACAATAAGACAGTATCTCGATGTTCGAGGAGTGTCTCATGCAACCTAGCGTCGTATCAAGCATGCTAAAATCTTGAGCAGCTACTAACAATGTTCGGACTATATCTAGACATCTCTCGGGTGACTCGAGATGTGTTTTGTCGGTCTGGAACTGTTGAACGATATTGCCGACGAAGTCATGCGCGAGCCACGAACAAACCTCAGATTTTAGCGACCGACTGCTCAAGCCGATCCTCTTGGCTAATTTTTTGACGCTCATTGGAGGCTTCTGCAATATTGGGTCGTTAGGTTCAAGGGGGACGGACAATGCGTATTTAATACATTTAATCGCCGTGCCGATATCGTCCGCCTCGTCTTCAACGGAAAACGAAGCTCTGCGAAGGAGGGAAGCTCGCAAGCCCCTCATAGAACCATTGAAGGAGGAGGCGGGAATCTCCACTAAAAGGCGCATAAAACACGGGCCATCCGGTTGGGCCTCGGAGGGGTCTAGGAGACCTCCTCTTGCGATGAGCCATTGAATATACTGGGGCACGGAAAAATGACCCGTGCGTACAAGTTCTGCTACTAGGTGATAAACACTTTGTTTCCGCGGTGATTCATAGAGCGCATCAGCATCTAGAAAGCCAAGTATCTCCCCAGTAAGATCAGTGTCAGGGTCCGATATCGAGCGTAGGATCGTCACCGCGATATATACCTTCGCAGCACCAAACCGATAAAGTGATGTGCACCATTCGAGTGTAGTTCGTATGAGAACCGGCGTGTTTTTGGTAGCTTTATGTATTTGTTCTGGAATATTGTCTTTGAATGGCAGGCGCAACATATTGTCAAGAAGTGCAACCAGTGTACTTCGAACGGCTGGCTGTGTTCTGACATCAGAGCTGGTTAATGAATCAGTCCGCAAGTCGATGGTTTTGAAAACGGTGTAAATGGATTCTTGGCTCGAAGAAAGAAAGGTATGTAACGAGTCTCGATATTGGGACCATGTTGTGGGGTGCACAAAACTGTCAGGACTCGCTGAGATTAGGGATTCAACAAGAGACCCAAGTTGAGTAGAGAGTGGTAGTAAAATGTCTCTATCTGGACTGTCATATATCTAATCATAAAAAGTCAGTTTTAAGTCAATAGGATATCGGTATAGATAACCCACAGAGCAGTGATGGTTAAGCATAGCGGTAACCAGCCGTCGCCCATGTCGCCGGAGCTTGAGCATATCCTTCCAGTATATCTGCACTAACAAGAGCCACATCGGAAGTTTCGCTTCATTGCTGCTCTCTAAGCTCGCAATCAGCCACTCCATATAGTGGTCGCGGTCTAGAAGGTACTCGGCATAGAGGTGGGTAGCCAGGCGAATCTTCTAGAAAAAAAAAGTTGTTAGTAAGGAGTCTGCGTTAAAGTTGAAGGCTGAAGGTACTTACGCATATGTGACTTTAGACTTCCAATCGTCTTCAGCGAATGCGCCAATGATAGTTTCGACGAATTGCTCTACGCACAGGGTCCAATCCCGAATCCATTTCACCTCGCCACCCATGACAAACGTGTTGTTGACCCCTTTTCGTTTGAAAGCTCTGATTTCATTAGCCCCTACACATTTCGCGAGCCAGACGGCTCGATCAGTCGGGACGTTCTTGTTGAGGCATTGGTCGAGTAACACGCGACCCCGAATGCCATGAGGAATTGTTCTGCTGAGTTTACGGAGGGGGACATTGGGCTTGGCAAGCTCCTTCACCCAGGCCTCTCTCTTCGAATCCGTGAGGGTGACGCGTGGTGGCGGTTTAAAAGTGGAAGGTGACGTGATTTGCCCAATGTGTCGCCGCTGGTTTAAGATGTTCGTGAAAATCGTTGATAATGTGTGTAATCCACTCTTGTGCTTTAAAGCCGGAAACAAGGTGGCCTTGGCGGACGTTGCTTCTTGAGTTGGTTGCGCTGGAGCCTTGTCGAAATAACCAATACGGATGATATTATCAGAGAACTGGTCTTCGGGATGACCTCCGCGCCAAGGGTAGAAGTCGGCGTGGCCTGAAAATGTATTAGTATCGCGCTGGGTACCACCTTGGTTTTTCCTGGTCCTACCACACGGCTCTTGCTTCCCCATACTGGAATATCGGGGGGGCTTCAGGGGGCACTTCGAGTACGAAGGGCTTAGAGCGCAAGTTGTTTCTCACAGGCGCATTCACGGGCGCCGATTGGAATCCCTTGGTGGGCATCGCGAATCGGGCTCGGCGGGGAGGCATAGGGAGGGGAGTAGAGTCCCCATCAGCAGTCTGGCATCTCGACGTTTGCGGACTCATGTCGCCCAGGTCGGGAGCGTCGGCCATGGACATGACGCGCGACGGAGTGAAGACCTTGTTGGCAGACAAGGGATCAGGGTTCTGGGGCGATTCGACGAAACCCGCATGATCGATGCCATCATTGGACAGCTCAAGCTTCAGTTTGGAACCTCCCCTCCTCGGGGTGGTGCCATATCGAGTCTGCGTCCCATCACCACCATCGGCGCCCTGCTCGCTGTTGAAACTGTCGGATCTTCGTATCGGGGATTGTGGGTGTTGCTGGGACAGCGAACGCTGAGGTGCGGGTCTCTGCGACAACCCCGAGCCGCTGAGTGTTCTCTGAGGCTGTCGCTGAGAGATTGCCAAAGGGGGGCGGGAGGTCATCGCGGACGCTGGGACGATAAGTACGCCATATCTTCAATGTGATGGGAGGGTGGATGCGAGGTCGAGCGGGCAGCCAGGGCGAAGCGAACAGGCGATGGTGAGGCCAGGGATGGAGTAGAGTCGGGGCTGGTGAGGTGAGCTGGGGGGATAGAGTCGAGGATCGACGAATGGCGGCAACAAGGCCGAGGAGCAATCTACGCAACGACGAGCAGGTGTGCCTATGCTGTGCGGCCTCTTAACGAGGCAAAATGAGTTGTGCGAGCTGTGATTGCAGTTAGAGGGAGAGTGGTAGTTGACGATGGGTGGATGGCCCAGACACGAGAGAGGGTCCGATGAGGCTTGGGATGACTACCTACCTACTGTACCGTAGGTATAGGTTACCCCGGGTACCCTTGGTAGGTAGGTCAAGGACAAGGACATGGACATGTACAGTGCCACACACACGGTATGTTTGATTGGCACGCTGGTATCGGCAACACCTTAAACACCATGTCATGTCATGTATAGATAGCAAGGGGGTCTTACGTAGAGTGGGCTAGATTATGGTATAGCCTATAGGTTTGAGGAGCTGACAAGGCGACGAGGCAGGCAAAACGTGTGAAGTGAATGGGTGAGGGTACAGTGAGCGTGTCCCAACTGTTGTGAATCTGCTAACCTCAGGCACTTCCACTTACACATACCATAATGCAACGTATGTAAATACTTAAGGCTGATGATTTGAATGAGACGGGATCGGGATGGCGTGAGATGCATGGGGAGGGATGATGGGGGAGCAGTCGCAGTACTATGTAAGTGAAGTGGTAAAAGTAGTAAGTGAGGTATGGATGGTACTGGGTAAGAGCCTGCTCCAGATGGTAACAGTGGATGTTGCCTATAGATACGGTACAGCACAGCACAGCATACATAGGGGTTCCTAGCTAAAGCAGGTACTTCATGATTGCGTCGCTGTCAACCTGTACGACCGAGGCGGGTTCGGCATGCAACAGCAAAACAGCGCAGCAGAAGAGGGTCTGCGGGTTTATGGGATTATGTTTATGGGTTTACAGTATGGATGGATGGATTACGGGGGACGAGAGAGACAGAGATAGGTACCTAGAGACTGGGGGGACTGAGGGAGCAGGGTGTCAAGTTGGCCGCAGGTGCAGGTAACATGCAGCGAGTGTGAGTGCGGTGGAATTTGCCATTGCGCTAAATTGGACATGGCAGTGCGGGTGGACCAAGTGGGATTAGCGTGATCTGCGGTACTCCGAGGCCTGAGACTGTGCGAGCGCAACGAGGCATAATCCCACCGTTCCAAGTAAGAGGATGCGACGGGTGCGAACTATCGGTTCCCCATACAGTAGATAGGTTTTACCGCGCTGAATCACAATGGGAATTCCACCTGAGCCATGCCGCTTTTAGCCTGAGCCTAGCCGGAGCAAAGCCCGCTTTTACATAAATTACCTGCATAACTTAGGTACAGTAGGTACTTGGTAGTGCTGTATTACCTTATGGAATACTCCAAGTTAATCATGATTACGGACTTTTCAAACTATTAAAGGCGAGTGGTTTAATACGGGATCAGGCTACCTAGCTACCTAGCTACCTAGTACAAAGAACAGTGTGGCTTTATTCCGCCTGGTTTTTACTGGTATTCTGACCCTTTATTTAGTATAGGCGTCGTATTATCGATAGCGACCCGGAACATGTCCCAATTTTTAGTATAATGTAGGTATCACGAGGGTCTTGCTCTTTTCTTATTTCCACTCGTTAAAATCGACCGTTAACATTGTTACAAAAAGAACAATCTCGTGGGACTCGAGCACTATCCTGCCAGTTTCGCCTTTATACGCCGTTTCGATCGCCCAAATAATCGGGGCCGACGAGGTCTTTACTGCTATTAGATTCGACAGCAAAAAACAGCTTCTAGTTAGGGAACACGGCATTCCGCCTGATCGCATTTTCTACAGCTGTAACACGTCGTTTATAAAAGGGCGTCCGTCGCTTAAAGAATAGATACGGTGTCAACGTGGTATTAAACTCGTTGTCCGGAGACAGCCTGCGAGCCTCGTGGGAATACATGGCGCCCTACGGCCGGTTTATTACGATAGACAAGTCAGATATCATGAACAACTCACAATACACTACTGATTCTTGCAAACAGGATGCCGTGTTTACGAACATGACCCATGCCCAGTAGAAAACGACGATCCATTCCAAAGTGCCAGTTTCGTAGAACCTGCCCCAGCTCTTCCCGAAGCTGGACTTCTTCGTCTTGCTAGCCTTGCTCTCCGGTAGAAAAGCTCCCCGCTGTGCTCGGTCTCTGCTATCGGATACCGTCGCAGGGGTCTACCCTTTCCCGCCAGAAGCCAGGCCTTGATGGGCGCCATGACCCCCGCCGCCTATGCCGCGCGCGGCGAGAGCTTAACTGCAGATGATATACTTGAAACCGTAGCAACAGTGACTATAATATTAAATACCTAACTTATTATAGCCTCAAGGACCTTGATCTGCTCTAGAACACTTGATCGACTAGTACCACCTTTAGCTGATCTCGATTCAACACTTGTCTCATAGTTAAAAATATCCATGACATCATCTGTGAATCGATTATCAATAGCCTTTAGTTGTTCAAGTGAGAGCGTATTCATTGGAATACCTAACTCCTCACTTTTTGCAACTACTCGTCCTGAAATATGATGTGTCTCGCGAAAAGGCACACCTTTCCTAACCAGGAAGTCAGCAAGGTCTGTTGCGAGAAGGGTTGGATCTAGTGCAGCTAGCATCCGCTCCGGTCGAATCGTAAGTGTAGAAAGGATACCATTTGCGATCTGTACACTATCAGAGATAGTTTTGACATGATCCAGCATAGGTTCCCAGCTCTCTTGGAGATCTTTGTTGTATGTAGACGTTAACGCCTTGCTTGTCATCATGAAGCCAGCGAGTTGACCAAAACAGCGCCCTGATTTGCCACGAAGAAGTTCAAGCCCATCTGGATTTTTTTTCTGTGAGTTTGTTAGTCATATTCTACCAATTTCAGATATCTCAAGAGCCATAAGCCATTGTCTCAGGAGTAAACTCATGCAGAGAACCGCTTCAGGTAGCAAACAGCTCCTAAAGATTCCAAAAGGGGAAATAAAGAGCACGGGAAGTACTTGCCTGAGGCATCAATGAAGAGCCAGTAGCATACGCGTCAGCAATAGTGACAAAGCCAAACTCAGACGAGCACCATTGGATCAAGTCCTGGCTCCAGTTTGAGATATGCCCCATGAACATACTACCCCATTGTAGGAACTCGGTAACGAAATCCCTACTAGACACAGCTCCCATGGAGTTCCAGAGTATACCATCAAAGCCGAGCTCCTTAGCCATCATATCGCGATCAATGTTGAAGGCATTTCCGGCAAGAGCGCCACAACCAAGTGGGCTAAGGTGTCCCATGTTAGTAAGATCAGAGCGTACACACTGCTATACACAGATCTGCCTACCTCTTGTTGACACGTTTGAAGGTCTCCCGCAGACGCTCCAAGTCACTTGCAAAGGCAAAGCCAAATGACAAGAGCCAGGCGCTAAACCTTACAGCCATGGCGCGTTGCAGGTGGGTATATCCAGGCATAATATAGTCGCTTTCCAGGTCAGAAAGGTGATTCCTGATTAAGCAGGGGATGCTGGACTTACATCTCAGCCTCGGCACGTGCGATAACGACCCGAAGGAAGGCAACCAGGTGGTTGTCGATCTCATGTATCCGCTCGCGCAGCCACATGCGCATATCACAGACACACTGCTCATTTCGGCTGCGGCCAGTATGTAGCTTGCCTGCGATATCCTTGCTGATGATTTCCCCAAGCCGACGCTCATTGGCAGTATGAATCTGTGCTCTCATTACATTAGCCGCCTTGCCTAAGCTAAGTCGCGTTGAATAAGGTGAGTAGATCAAGAGGTGTACAAGAGGTGTGGGTGGCGCCTCACATCCTCATCGTTGGGCATTATGGCGAAGGTATCTGTATCCCACTCCTTCAAAACCTCGCGGAGACCTCGCTCAATTTCGGCAAACTCGTCATCGGAAATGATGCCAGACTTTGCATTGGCGCGGGCAAAGGCAATACTGCCAAGGATGTCTTCCTTGTATAGGAGCTTGTCATACGAGATACTCGCGTTATACTGGTGCATGAGGGGATCTATACCGCCTATTATCCGTGAGGTTAGTTTGTAATTATATTGCACCCGAAGCCTGGCGGTCGCGGAGAGCTACCCACCTGTAAAGCGCCCACCCCAGAGCATACCCGCCGCGGGAGCATTCGCCTTATTAGTAGCCATGATGGGCTAAGTGCGACTGTGCGAGTATCGTGTGTTGCGATCGAATCGAATTCGCTGCCATTCAAGAATCAAGTTAGTTGAGGCGGAAGAGGTGATAGGTGGCCCGTCAGATTTTTTACCCTGCACAATTTTCAGCTAGGTAGTGATACCCGTAGGGAGTGAGACCAAGCTGCTGAGTGGTCCGACCTTCATTGAGTGTAGTAAAAGAGAACCTTGAGATCGCCGAGGGGCTCCCTCCGGGTCTTAGTCCGCTATAGATAGTGCTCCGACACCGGCCCACCGCCCCTCCAGACTCACGTGATACTGCCTCCCGTTTCTGTTTGCATAAATAATGCACAAATGCCCACAGGCAGTCACCTGACTGAGAACTGGCTGAGCTGAACCTGAGAAAAGCGGCAAATGCGCTAAGCCTAGTTCGGTGCATTCTTGGCATTTAGTAAAACATACTGTTAGAACCGCGGCATGAGGGCTGGGAAGCCGGTGCCCCAGGCCGGCGCCCAGTGTCCAAAGTCACGCACCTGCCTGGCCTACACTGTCCTGGGGGGATCCCATCCCATGCTGCGCAGGCATAAGTACCTAGGTACCTACTGTATCACCACCACTACCGGTACCACTGACAGCTACTGACCACTGACCACTGACCACTGACCACTGGCGACAGTACCGATCCGAACGAGCGTGCGTGCCACTGCCAAGCGCCCACGTAATAAATTGGGCACTCTTCAAGTTGTTATCAGGCAGGCAGAGGCAGGTATGATTGTTCGCTCCAACTCTGAGCCATTTCTCCGACGACGTCGCCGACCTTCTGAAGGCAAACCACACAATATAGTATACATATAGCATGCCTACAGTACAGTACTTACACAAGGGAGTGAGACCCAGCCCCCAGTCTACCAATCACCAAGCACACAAACAATCCGCCAGCAGCGATGCCCAGCCCACTCCCACGGCGTCTCCCTGGCTCCAGAATGACCTGGCACATCCCGAAATAGGTCCCTCGTGTAACCCAGATAGCCTCGATTCGATAGTCTCCTGCCCGTAACTACAGTAGTCCCTCCCCAACATCAGTCTCCGCCTTACACTAGGCGAAACCTCCGTGCGATTCGTAGCCTACCATGCCCCGAGTCAAGAGATCGGCTTCAACAGCATTGCTGCGTACGTATATACTACGTTACCGGCCCCCCGCAAGTAGATTCCGCTTACTGTCTCATTCGAGACAGGACAAAGACCCTGATAAGAATAGTGCTGCTCACGTATTGCCGCCGTATTAGGTTAAATCCGACGCAACAACGCTGGTACCATACTGATCTATACTACCAGGAACGGCGTTGCCCCGGATTGCTGGTCTCAATACAGCAGTCGGGACCACACCGATTGGGACATGCATTACCTCATACCTCACGATGGTCTGGTGTCAGCAACATTCGAAGAAACAACCCACTATCAGTCAAGCCAAGGAATAGTAATCGTCCACATTACTGGCTCCACGCCACGAGGCAAATCCGGCGCCTCGGAATTTCAATTTCAATTCTATCCTGGAAGCGGATATCTACCGATGCTATCTAATACGTAATATAGGTATGTACTACTATGTAGATATGGGACACGCAGGCTAAGTGCGTGTATGCCCAGTTCTGGCTTTGGGCACAGCTTCCAATGACATTCTCCTCTTTCCGTTCTTAAACTCTAGCTCTAACGTCTCTCCACTTCGGGAATGACAACGAGGTGCGACATGACATATCAGACAACTTGGTTAAGTAAGCGTGTATTCGGGACCGCCGGTAAGGTTTGGGCGAGCGAGCAAGCACATCGTAATTATTAGGCATTGCTCTCACCCGCCTCGGGGATTGCCTATAGTGAATTGTATCTCCGCAATCGCTGACAAACTGCGCCGTCTGTATTTGTGGAAAGGGAGGAATGGCTGATGGGATTGCTAATCTCGACGCAGTGCTTCCGCTCGCGCTTGGCACCTGTGCTTACATTCCGAGATTGTTTCGGCACCCGAAACATTTGTTCAACCGGACCTCCTCGTTCGTTTTTGTATGTGTATATGTTTTTTTTGGCCGATCTCATCGCTTGATCTCTCAGTTTAAAGGCTATTTCGGGCCCTTATTGGCTTGAGTCCGCTGGTTTGTAACTCCGCCGGTACATTCCGTTGAACCAAGACAAAGCTGATTCAGGATAATATATCGTATGTCACTCATCTCCTGACATATGAGGAGCACGTGCACTTCATCAATACTCCGCACACAATAGAAATCCCGTGGAAGACACAAGATCAAATATACGGAGATCCTGCCTTGTAGTAGGATGTGCCGATACCCCGTACTTCCAGCCCGCCTGATCAACTGGGGATTTGCACCCGACGCTAGACGCGGTAGATTCTTAATGTTTTGTTGTGCGAATACCTGTCTCACTCGGGCATCACCCATCAATCTTCAAATTACGTTGTCCTCGGCCGGTGAGCTGCAGGCTTCGACTTAAACGTGACTCGCCTAGAAAAAGAAGGTAGTGGTGAAGAGGAATCGAGATCGGATAGACCTGGGAATATTTGTGCACCCATAATAGATGCTGTGCCCCAATCCTTCATGTCTGTCTCACTGCTGTGTGGATGGAGATATTAGAAGCGGTGACCAACGGACTCAAGGGATGCCTCCTTGGAGCGAGTAACAACCAGCCCCGCGCCATATGCTCCAAACGTCTAATGAACTCTTGGCTTGCAGGAGCTGTGAGGTCCTACCTAGACGACTAACCATCATGAAGAGCAAGTTGCTGTGTATAATTCCGACCTCGTAGTAGTATTCGCGGAATCACACTTTTTGTCAGTGGCTCCAAGACCAGGCCTGCGTCGCTAGTGACGTAAAAGCGATCAAATACAGTAAGTATTCTCAATCGGAGGAACCCACGATAGCACGATGGGGGAGCAGTGCGGCCACCAAGATCTGACCACAATAATTAATGATCAGTCCCGTGCTGCTGGGATGAGAGGGTCAACACCCCGCTGTGGCTTCAACCATTGTTTGTTCATCGAAGGTGGCCATGGACAAGCCTTCCTTACCTCAGCGAACGTATAGCTAAGCTACTGATAGCACTAAAAACACCGGGGTCAAGAATCTGAGTGGCAGATCAGTGTATTCAGGAAAGAACTAACGACCCTGGTCCTCAGTCTAGCAGGGGTTTTGTATACTAGGTGGCAAGCGTTAGCGAGCCCCACCTACCTAGCCACTCAGCCACTTTGCCACGCCACACTACCTAGGTAGATGCGCTAAAATAGACTCGGCCTAGTGCAACTGTCGCTCTAGACCCCTGCCACTAACCTTAGCAACGCAACGACAACGAGCCAGGCTGTCGGACTCAATTAGCCGTGGTCAGCGACGACACTCTTTACCTTGGTGACGATTAGCCTTCAAACGTTTGAACTCAAGTCAAACTCGCATCTACCACTGCCTGCAAAATTGGGCGGAAATAGCTAGAAGAACGTCTTCCGCATCTACAACCTGAAATTCAACACACAATGGCGTCAAAGAAGGACATGCGACGGCCGGACCTGGGTAAGACATCCCTCCCCTTCCCGTGTCGCGCATCTGCGCATTCGCATCGCATCGCATCGCGTAGCGGACGACAGAAACGGAAACAATATGAAACAAATCGATCACAAGAAGGCTGACGAGATGCGCCCGGCGCAAAACTGAACAGTCGTCCCATACCAAGAGCCGCCCGTCGGGAAAGACGACAGCCCCGAGTTCTCGTCGACCCTGTCCTCGACGATGCCCATGGCCGCCATCTTCACACGCAACAAATACATCGGATGGTATGTCGGTCTATATACCCTACGCTGCACCACTCCTAGAACAAAAGACGCGATAGAACAGGGGGCTTTCCGCATATATGGCAGGACAGGACAGGACAGGACGAAATGACAGCCCTCCGCCACGGAATCTAAGCTAATTGCAATAACCTCGTTTCCACAGGACCGCCGTTGTCTTCAGCATGCAGAGCTGGCTAGGGGAGAGTGAGGCGACGACGCAGACCACGAGCACACCGGGCTACTTTAGCGTTGGGATGTCGAGTAAGTCCAACCAATCAACACCTACCCCCTTTTCATATATTCAGAGTCTATCTATCCCCCCTCCTCCGAATACACATTTCCACATGCCACTAACCCATCATACTAACCGCGAAACAGTCATGGCCCTCCTCGTGACCTACCTCCCCATCTTCATGCCGCCGGTACCAGGCCAAGCCCAACCCGTCGCGCCCGTCGCCGCATAGGCAATCATCCAACCACCGAAGGAACCCCCTTCTAGCTCCAGATCCATGTATATGCATGCATGCATGGGTGTGTAAAAGAGGGAAGTTTTCAAAACCAGCTGCAGATCAACGTCTTCGCGTGTGCAAGACCGCGAGGTATTCGTAACCAGCCTCTGTCCCTTTGTCATTTTTCTAGCCTATGTACAAGAGAACAAAGAGGGGTTAAAATAATAATGATGTCAGGGAGGTGGCGATACAACGAAAAAACCCGAAACCCATCACGGGGAGAGCCAGACAAGATACAGTGCACGAGAGAATACGTACGAAACGGCGTGCTTGCGGCGCTGGGTTGGCTTCTATATAGTATATTATAGTATAGGCCGGGGTATAGATGAATGAATATCGACGTAATATGTACAGTATGACCAAGTCAAGCCAAGAAAAAGGTTCCATGCGCGAATCGAATACGAGACACATGTGACAGACCACACATCAAATAACTACTGACACAAAAACCAAGCAGCACGAATACAGTAATAACAGGGCGGAATCTAGACCATGGCAAGTCAGCTTGTCATCTCCTCAGTCATAAATCAATAAAACGATACCTAATAAGGAGTAGAAATTTTGCAATAGGCATAAGCATGACAGGCACAAGCATGGCATAGGCAGGTAAGCTTAAGGTAGCTCACAGGACGAACGAACATCACCGACCACTCTCACTAGAAGACGAGTTTTCTGATTTGTCCAGTTCCACGCTGCATCTGTAATATATTTTGTGTCCCGGAGCCAACTCCAAACAAATGCGCGCGACCTGCGCCCTACGCCAGCCAGCCAGCCGAATCCGCCCCTGCTAGGGAGAAAAAAAAGACGAGGCAGAGCAGTTCACCCGCCTCGAAGACACACGATCTCGTACCAATCATACACTTTGCTCCTCCGTCTGCCTGCCCTAGCTAGCTACAATACATGCTGAAATAAATTACGATTTAAGCTCTCTCTTTCTGTACTCTCCCGCACACCAAGTGCTGGCTGTGTATACAACTCGACCCCGCTAACTCACAGAGGACTGCGTACTAATCCTCGTCGAAGATCTGATACGTATTCTGCAGTATCGTATCCACGGCACGGACCTGCCACGCGGCGTCCGCGATATTGCTTCCCGGTGCTGTCCCCATAAGTGTAGGTCCGAATACGATGGATAGGTTCTGAGAGTTCATGCGATTGACAGCGCTGTTCTCCATGACCCTGTGTAAGTGCAGCGTTAGAGCGCGTAGAGTAGCATAATTAGGGTCTGGGAGACCATTGATGATTGCGTGCATGCTATCCCTTCGCACGATCTCGTCGTCCTGCTTTGCTGCCTCAATGAATCCCGCGTAGTTTTCAGAAGTGAGAAGAGGGTCTGGGAGGTCACGGAGGAACTGCTTCAGCAGGCCGGCAACACTATTGACGTCATGGAAGAAGTTCTCAGGGTTGCGGAAGTCTAAGATGTGGGATTCTTGGTCTACACAATTAGTTAATTAGCTGCTGTTAAGGAAAATGGAACCGAGGGGGTGGACAAACCCGTATCAAAGAGATTCTTCAACTTGCTCACATGCATCGCCGAACCAGACAAGCGATAAATACCCTCCACGGCAAGACCGTACAAGTCAACCGCCTGTATACACTGGTGTACGGCCATGGGCACAGCAAACTGATCCCGCTCGTACAACCGCGCCAGAGAAACGCCGAACACCTGTTTCCCGCCTCCACTAGGACTGCTAAATGTCTTAGGAGGGGACGCTGAGCGCGCAGCCAATTCCTGCGGCGGTGAAGCCCCCGTAAAAGTACTAGGTCCTCCTGGCTGTTGCTGCGGAGATTGTCTTCCCGACGATTGAGTCTGGAAGGGGAGCGCCCCTAGCTGTGGTGGACCACTCTGACTGTTCAAAGGGCTACTTATACTGCCGTTGAACCGCGACTGCTGAGGAAGGGCATGAGTCGAATTCCGGGCGTGTACGTTTGCTGTGGTTGCACATTAGACTGAGTGAGCATAGCTCCGTGGCTATAGCTTCTCTCGTGTCCTAGTCCCGATGATGACCGCTGAGCAGCTGCGATTGAAGGGTGCATGTAACTCGGGGCCGGACCCTGGCCCATGGGAGAGGCCGTGTCAAAAGTTGCTGTCCGTCCTACTGAGCCAGAAGGTGGTGCTTGAGTCTGCAGGGGAGGTAATGTTTGATTCTGGGACTGTGGTCTCGCTGATTGTTGGTGTAATTGTGACACTTGATTCGTGGACATATTATGCTGGGGGTTAAGAACCTGGATCCATCAGTATGTATAAATACACCAAAAAAGATATCCAATGGATAGCATACCGGATTACGCTCATATTTAGGCTCGGATGGTTTTGTGGGTAGTTTGGAATGGAAGCTGGTTATAAAGTCTTCTAGATCCTTCGTGTTATCTATAGAGTGAATAACTTCCTTCAGGCTATGCGAGTATTGGGCTTGTAAACTGGCATTCTTCAATGGACTGATGACCAGCCCATTGCTGAGAAGTAGTTTCTCGTTGAATGATGCTATTCATGTTTTGTTAGTTGTAGGTTCAAGGCTAAGATATAGACGCTCATTTTACCCACCAAACTTCTGTAATTGTAATGTGGTGCCGGAATCGCATTCCTTTATGAGATCCTGTAGCGCTCTAATCGCTTCTGGGCGAGTCATCGACTCCATTGCAGCCTTTTCGGATTGGTACGCCTCAACCTTGCCCTTATAATCTGTATCTGCGGCCTGCGTCTTGTGTAAAAGATACTCTTCTTGCTGCGCAGCGGATTTGGATCCTTTGATGCCGAACACTCGAGGGCCCTGCTTCGCCTCGCCGGTCCTCACGCGTTCGTATTCATCGGCCAATGCGTCATACTTGGCCTTGGACTTGCGCATGGCAGACTCAAGGTCCACCAATCGCTGCTCAGCAGCTAGGCCGTTCTGCTTCCACCCTTTGCGATGTTTCTCTGCCACGGCGGCGACCTCGAGGAGATCCTCGTGCATCTGATGTAATGAGAAGGCAAACTGGGTCCCGTTTTCGGCCATGCGGTCGTGTATCGTGAGCATCTCCTCGTATGACTTGGCAAAGGTTCCTTGTCGGTGGTCGGCGTGGTGAATATTGTCCTGGCTTAACTTGCAGAGCTTCTTCATGCCCCGTGCATGTTCCTCTTCCAGGACAGAGCGTTTCTTGAGGAACACAGCGAACTCCTACACACATACCAAGTCAGCGACAACATGACCAGCGGAGAGAAGGCTGCATCTATAGCTCACCTTAGCTGAGGCGATACTCTGCTTCAAGCGAGTTAACAACGTCGGTATGCCAATCTATCATGGTCAGCCGTAATCATCCTTGTGCGAGGGACGTCGCCGGAAACCATACATCAGAGCCCAAGACATCTTGGACTCGCTGGGAGGGCTCGGGCTTTGCGCCGTCGAGAGGCGCCGACGGACTTGTCTCAGTGGTGCCGGCCCCAGCTCCAGCTCCCGCTCCCGCTCCGGACGAGGTGCCAGGCCTCGGTCCATTATCGGGGGCAGGACTGGGGATATGGCGTGGCGACATGCTGGCCGGTTGTTCGTGGTCGGGTTGCGAAGGCGACGGATTCTCGATGGAGGTCCGAGCAAAGTCTGCCATGGTGGTCGTGGGAGTCGGCGTCGGCGGGTCGGGCGAATCTGGATATTTAGGTTACGTAGATGCTGGCGGGCAGCAGGGACCGGCCACGGTGGGTTTGGTTGGGTGGACGATCGGCAGGCTCTCAGCAGGTTATGTCGCACCTGCTACCACACTGCAGCCAAGTCAGTAACTCGGTGCAGGCTCGGTGCAGGCTCGGTGCAGACAGACTCAGTGCCTGTTGCGGTCGACGAGAGCGTGAAACGTGCGCGTGCGTCGGCTGTTCATGCGCGGCGGATCGTCGAGCTTGGGCAGCGGGCCAGATCCGGTTTTCGTTGGATGAGATGTTGGACGTTCGACGATCGATATGATATTCTTGACAGCATGCGTGTGCAGGTATATGCCTATTAATAGTCCCGATGCTGTCGATGCTGTCGATGCTGTCGATGCTGGGTAGTCGGGTACCAAGGTGTCATGCGACAGTGAGCCAGCAAAGCCAGACAGACAACCAGCCGTCTCGTAAAAACTTGAGCCGACAATTGATTGTCTAATAATTTGTGGTACAAGTATACATACTACTTACGACTGTTGTACATACGAAGCGCTTCAATCAATCACTTGCAATGGACGAGGCCACCAAACCAGCCAATGAATTTCGGGCACGGACTTGAGCTGGGTTACCTAATACTGCTGGAGTAGGTACCTATAGTGACTTGGATGGGGTACTTTCACGCTGTTGCCGAGCAGGTACCAGCTTCGGGTGCTGTACGGTATGGTACTGTACACTGGTCG
>NQIM01000632.1:0-18581 GCA_003426235.1 Xylaria polymorpha
ATCCTCCCAACGTCGCAAATGTTAACAACTCGGTATCGTATCCTGGGCCTCTTAACAGGAACCACACCACGAAACTGACGGCATTTCCTCCTCCAAACCTGAATCTGACCGGTGCTGGTGGAAAACCTATACTGAAAAAATTGCCCAGACCTGGAAGTCTCAGGCAAAATCAGATACTCCCTACGATGGTAGTGGTAAAGTGTACGATGGTGATGACCTTACCTGTATAAGTAAAGGGCAAGGGTAGACCCCCTTCCATGTAGTTGTTTACTATTTAATTGCTAGAACCTAGGGTAGACTAAACCCGAGGGCAAGACCCACACTGTATAAATNGATATGTATCTGATAGCTGAATATTTCCCGTCCGTCAGATGCATGTAGGTACCTAAGGTGTACTGTATTCCANGTTGANNANANNAAAAGGGGCCAAGCTGGTTCTGCTGGTCCTGCTGGTCCTGCTGGTCCTGCTTAGGTCTAGGAGGTGTGTGTAGTGCGCTGTAGAGAGAAAAAAACTAGAGAGAATCGAATGATGCATAATTCAAGAAAAGCATATGATGATGAGAAGTTACTTCCTAGAAACCCAATAGAGATCGCGATTCTGCTCTCAGTACGTCGCTGTTGATGAGATCTGGTCCGCGGCCCACAGGGCTGACACGGGTCCTCGTCTAGACCCTGTGGTGTGTTCTGACGTAGCAGCGAACCGCACCATCGTAGCCGCCAAGAAACGATAGTTCGTGGACGCAACCCACGCCAAAGTGCATAGTTGGGAGTTCGTTCTTCTTGTGTTGGTTGCATTAGAGAAAACAAGCATGACAGCGAATACCGGTACAATACGACAACACGATGTATAGACCAGACGTTGTAAATGATGCTAAAAGATGACTTACATGACTATACTTAAGGTGGTGGGTGGTGTTAGGGGCTATGTATGGTAGTGTGTCTTTTCAGCCAAATGCTGAGCTCGTCATGACTAGTTCACCGACATGACTAGAAAATGGCCTTGGTTCATTTTCATTCGCCGTGATGTTAAAGACCGTCGCCGGGTCTAATATCGCCCTAGGGCTATCCTGAAGGAACCACCTTACATACAGTAGGTACTGTACAGTAGTAGACTGCACGGGTATGCAAAGTTGTATGTACCATGCAGGAACTTGAGATGACTTCGACATCGTGCGTTTTGATCATATGGTTAAAAGTAAAATGTTGGATCATTCGACATACATTCAACCTTCTTTTCTGATGAATATAAAAAATAAAAATAAATTCTCCACAATTTACCAACGAAGACAACTTCTGCTTTGCTAATACTTAATGTTGGTTGTTCGTTTGTAGCTGGATTGCATGACGGAACTCGGACCGTGGACTATAGTACCTACCTACTGCACGTATGTAAATGCTGCCAACAAGCAGGACTGAGAACGAAACTTCTGACATAAGATATAGTGTGGGCCTATGTGACCTAATGGATGATTGGGTGGCATAATCCGATGCCATCCTTTTTGGGCAGGTATCACAATTTAAATACTACCGAAATGGAACGGAGGGCAGTATACTGCGCATAGGTAGGTATGTATGTTTGAGATGTTGCCTGGTAGACGGATCCGTACGAGAGGATAGACTCGATCGAGTCTTATACCCTAAGGTCAGTTAGGCTGTTCCTCGACCTACCTAAACCTCTTTGCTGGTATACCTCATATAAACCAGGCACATCACCGACTCACTCAGTACAGAGCTTGTCCTCAGTAGCTTGTTCTATTTAGGTACAGTACCTAGGTAGGTTAGAACTAGGTAATGAAATCCAGGGCTGAGCGAACGCTATAATGGTTGATATTTTTAAGAGCGCGCGTGTAAAACGTCCTGACGCCAAGTATTCTACCTCTGGGTGCTAATAGGTGGGCTACTAGTTAGTATACCTAATTACTACTGTCATGATATGGTTGGTATCCAGGCAGACAGACCACCTCGCCGAAAACTAACAGAGTGTACCCCCCGAGATGCGCTTGTGCGGCGTGGGTTCTTCATCGGGCTTATTGTTAGTTGTTTGATTGCATTCTTTCCAATACCTACTGTACACTAGCTTAGGTTGGGCCTCTGACGTGATGTGATGATACCTACCTGGCTGCCTACCGGTGTATTATAGGTCTGCGCCTATATCACCCCAAGTGATGCAGTGCCACTACCTATTCGCGCTTCTCTGGTCCATTCGTGTGTTGAGTCGCAGGCGATTGACTGACTGACTGACTCACGCCATTCAAGAGACTGCGAGTAATTTGAACCGGACGGCTGGGAGGCTCATAGGGCTTTCGTCTCGGCAAATGTTACCAAACCCATAGGGCGGTAAAGCTTGTGTAGCACGAATCCAACAAAATGCACGGGTTTCCACAATGAACATTTGGGGCTGGGTAATTTCTCTGACTGCGAGTAAACAAGCCGAAGAGAAAGAGAAAAAAAGTCCTCATGACATAGGTAGCATTGACTGTACTGCTGCAGTGCTACTACAATGTTGGATTATACACTAGGTACTGCGGCGAGGCTTTTGGCCAACTCCAACTCTAAGACGTGAGTGAGAATGTTAATAACAAGCAAGACTCGCTATACGCAGCAGGCTATACAGTACATAGATGACTAGGTAGGTAAAAGGAAAAAAAGGTCTGCATCTCCACATCTTGGTCCCCTTTCCCCTTTCATCACCTTAAAAGCTGACAGAGCCGTGCAAGGATGGTGAGCGCCTTGTTTGAGCTGCCCGGTCAGCTGCGCCCCTCAATTTAACGCTTTAATTTCCCCAACTGGGACTTTTCAATGGGTCGTTTCTGCAAGTGGCGGCATCGTGAAGCCAAGTCTGTGCCGCCTTTTGTAGTGTAGTGTAAATTTCCTCTCTATTCGCTAAGCGCAAAGTCCTACCTGTGAGAAAGCTGTAATAGGAGGTACAGTAGATAATATTATGTATAGTACTTATAACAGGTACCTAGGTTAGGTACTTATTGCACATTACATGCAGGAGAGGAATACAATTTCCTTGGCCACTACAGAGTACAAAGAATCATCACGATAGAATCGTAGTGGTGATAATAATTACCGCTAATAAAGCAGCCTGAAGGTGAATCAAGCATGGACGGAGCTTTGACCTGGGTACCGCGTAAATACCTAGGGTATCCACGTCTCCGTTGCACACTAGTACTCATCAAGTCATGGGCCGGTGGCAGAACAGATCCAGCTAGTGCTGCTAACTGCTACCTAGCTGCTCATTAGCGGACGAACAACTGGGCTCTCTGCCCCCATCGCCAGCCCCTGCCTGCCCTGACCTGCCCTGGCCTGGGGGAGATGAAAGGCTATCATGCCGGCGCCTTGTGCTATTCTTGTCCCGTTCAGGACCCGTTCTCATACCCAATTGGGCTAAGAACGTGCCACTAATTGGCCTGCAGGTTGCGAGACTGGACCACTGGGGCCACTGGACCACTGGACCACCCACAGCTCGGCGCGCCTTGGAAATGGGTCTTCGTCTGCTTTGTTCTCGACCAACTTTAGTTGAGGCTCGTCCACCGTTCACCTTTCCTTTCCTTCCATTCCCTCTTCTCTTCACCCAATCGCCAACTGAGTCTCTCCAGACCACCACATTCCTTACTCCCCCCCATCCACCAACATAGCCCAGCCGCTTGTCAGCCCATCACGGCACTCACATTCTTTATAAACTACTAGTCATTCCTTACCAGGCCTGGTCTCAGTGTTGCTCCTTTTTGGACTCATCTTGCCCTTCTGCCGCTCTTCGTGCTCGCGCATTCTAATTCTCACCTCACTTGGCAAATATTGTTCAATCAGCTGTCTCAAAATGCGTTCTACCATCTTCGCCTCTATCCTGGCCTTTGCCGCCTCGGCTCTCGCCCAAGATGCTACCCCCGGGTATGCTGTCATCAGCGCTCCCGCTGACGGCCAGGTCGTTGCCTCTGGCAAGACTTTCAACATCAAGTGGAGCGCCGGCAAGTTCTCCGGACCTGCTACCATCTCTCTTCTGGGCGGTAGCTCCCCGACCACTCTCCAGGTCCTGAACCCCATCGCTTGTAAGTTAGGCTCAATATCTAGTAAGATAACTCATCACTGACGAAGACGTGTAGCCAACATTGATGTGACGGCTGAGACGTTCGCTTGGGACGTCGCCTGCTCGCTTGGCGAGGACAAGACCTACGGCCTCAAGATCGCCGACGTTGCCACCAATGGCGCCACTTTCCAGTACTCATTCCCCTTCGCCATCAAGGGTCCCTCGGTAGGTGAAAGCCTAGAGTTAAAACTCTCTATCTTTGGCCTTCCAAAACTTGGAGTCACAGTTGAAAGAAAAATACTAATTCCAGAAATTATAGTGCAACAGCGGCAGCTCCAGCTCCAGCTCCAGCTCTAGCTCCAGCAGCAGCAGCGTCAGCGTCAGCGCCACTTCTTCCTCTAGTGCCACTGTTTTCGGCCTCTGGTTACCCGACCAAGGGGCAGACTACCTCTACCAAGGCCTCCAGCTACCCTGTCGAGACCAGCAGCAGCAGCAGCAGCGTTGTCAGTTCGAGCACCTACAGCAACAGCACCACTACCAGTGTGAAGTCCTACACCTCGCACTCGGCCACTCTCACCTCCTTCGCCACCCAGACCACCCCCCGTTGTCTACGTCACCGAGACCTCCGCCACCGCTGGCAGCAGCAGCAGCGTCGCTCCCGGCAGCTCGACAACTTCCACGCCCCTCCCCACCGCGGGTGCTGCCCGCACCGGTGCCGGACTGGCTCTCGGTCTCTTGGCTGCGGCCCTTGCTCTATAAACTGTTCAATATCACGCATCTTTCTCCGGATAGGACTTAATAACGAGACATGACGAGCTTTGTTTTCGCGTCTGCTTCGTGAGATTGTACTAATGGATAATTCTTGATTCGGATGTAGAGGTTGGGGAGGCCGTCGGCAACCTAATAGCGATATTAGAAAACAGATAGATCCAACGTCAGACCAGATCCTGTCTATCAGCTTGTGGGGAGGCCGATGCTCGAAAGATGATGAAAGAAAGGAGTTGATTAGGGGAGTACAAGCGCTAGATTAGATATGTTGGCGGTTATTCGTTGTATACCCTTCCCCATTCTGTTGGGATATTTCAATGAGTTGTTGTCTCGTCTTATATAGAGCTTGTATGGAAAAATTTAAACTAATTGTTTGCACATTTCGGTTCGTAAAGTTCTTCGTAAAGACGTCGTGTTCCGCAAGAAAGGTAAGGAAGCGGTTGTGTCACCGCCTTCCCGGGTTTTCATTCGTCTCTCCCGTGAATAGGTTCGCGTTATGGTGAGTCGAATAGATACATATTTGAATATATGTGCACTTTTCAGCCGTGGGTGAGGAAGCTTGTATGTCGTCCAGTTGTTAACGTGGGCTTTGAGTTGGATATATATATACGTGACAATGGGTCTCCATATAGTCTCGCCGATTCTTTTAGGTTAGATTCTTCTCGTATTCTACCATTCTGCGGAAACCTCGTATTACGGGCAGGACAAGAAGATAGTATCATGCGCAATTACCAGAGGCTTTGGTTCTCGTCTTGTCGCTGGTTATTCCCGGGACTAAGGCCCGTGTCACGCCTTTTCGTGAGATCGCTCGCTCCGGATGGACAGAACGTACACTTGCTAGATATGTCTGGATTCGTCCTTGGGGTGTGCGTCGAACGAATGAACGAACGCCTTTAGACGTAACAGATAGCGGGGGCGATGGGGGAGAGGCTTGGTGGTAGTTATTCGTGTACTGTATGTTGTTTCGCTTGCGATCTATCTACTTACTGTAGTACGTGCCGAGAGAGCTTGCGCGGAACGGCGGAGATGAGCCTCATCTCTGTCTCTCTAACCCTTCTGGAATAAGCTGATATGCAGGTACCGATTATGCCTGGTGCATTCCCTAGGATAGATGTGAATGTATGTACAAGACGGATCATCTTTGAGATCAACGGTTCTACGACAGGCGGGTAAGTAGATCAGATCCCACGTGGTTTTCTGTCCGCATACATATTTTCCGATCTCTAGCTTTTATTCGTTCCTCGGCCGCGGTTCCGATCGATTGGCGAGTACGGTAAGATGGTCACGACCGGGAAAGGAAGGGATCGTCGTGGCTGTCGCCATCTATTCCTAGGGACTCGTACGAAGTATACCGCGCGCTCACTGGTTATGGAATTTGTACTACCTACTTAGCATACGCATTTGCTAAACTAGCTCGCTCTTACGCGCTTTCAAGTTGAGTTGGGTTCACTCACCCGTTATATAGATGGAAATTTGGAACAGGAATTACTGGTAGTAACTACGTCCGACTAAGGCGGTTAGAAGATTTCATATACTTGTGACTGAATCTAAATGCAGTGTTTTCTACGATGAACAAATGATTAACGGGGGATAGTTCGTTAGCGTAAGTGTCGTAACATGCCTATTTAGAGACATGGTAGCGTTGGGGGGGACTAGATAGATAGACAAGTGCGTTGAGACAGAGGCCTGTGTAAAGCGCTGCTATTATTGAGTGAGGTTTCCTACATTGCCGGGAATAAATGGTAGGAAATCTCGCGCTATAGTTCATCTGTAGTCTGGGTATGCTATCTGAGCAAATCGTCTAGTTTGCCCCGGACGACGGTCGGTAGGTATTTCGCTCAGCAGTCAACATTGGGTACTTAAGTATGCTTAATCGCTGATACGCGAAAGGTACCACAAAACTCTGTAGAAGTAGTCGTAAAGAACTGTGATTCACAGAAAATCGGTCACTATATATAATCAAGGAAGAGCACAGTTTAGTTCACACATAGTTCTTATTCTTCAGTAACATGACTCAAAGTTCTAATTATCTATACCGTATACCCAGCCCTAGATATTCCTATATATAACCACCCAGGGGGTTTCCCATCCCATCCTAACCTATAACCCTCCATAACGCCGGCTGAAATCACATCACGCTATTGTGTAAAAAGAATGTAGCAATAGGTTAACTTCAACGTAGGTATATAGCGAGAAAAGATAGCTCATCGGCCGCCGATCTGGCCCCGTGGGACAGGAGACACCCAGCAGAGGACGAGGTTGAGGGCAATGGTCATGATGCCGATAACCCAGAATGCCTTGGCATAGTTCGTACCACTATCCATGAAGCGGAAGATGATGCTGAAAACTATCCCGCCGAGATTCCCGGCCGCGCCGGTGGTGCCGGAGACGACGCCATTGGCCTGGGGGTGGACGTGCGGGATGAGGCCGAAATTAGCGCCGTTGCCTGCTTCGAGGAATAGAGCCATCAGCGAGACGAGGCCGAGCATAACCGGTAGCTTATGGGGGTCCAGTTGTCCGATGACGATCAAGAAGGCGCCGGTCAACAGGCCGCAGACCACGATCCAGATCTTCTTCGCCCAGAGACTCCGGCCCGTGACCTTGTACAGATAGTCCGAGACGAAGCCGCCCAAGGGCCGCGTCGCGAAGTTGAGGAAACCGAAGATGGCGCTCACGTTCGCCGCGTAGGCGTGGCTGATGTGCGGGAAGTTCTTCACGTAGTAGGCGCTGAGGACCGAGTTGATGGCCAGCTCGCCGCCGAACGAGCACAGGTACGTGACGAGGTGGAAGACGGTCTGCGGCGACGCGAGCACACTCAATGCCCCCATAAATGTAGGCTTTTGGATGGTTTCGCCTTGGGCGATTTCTAACATCTCCCCCTCGGATAGGGTCGCTTCTTTGTTGTAGTCGGGGTATTTGCTCTGCTTCTCTGCATCCGAGTCGGAGCACTTGCTGACGTTGGAGCCCGTCTTGGCCGTGATGTCCCCGGGTATGTCGACGATGGCACCGTCTTGTCCAGCGACGCCGTGAGATTCGAGGTTTTGTTCGGCGTGCAGGAGCCGCTCGGTCCATTTGCCTGTTGGTGTGTCGGGGCATAGGATAATCATGGAGACGCCGGTTGCGATGATGACAATCAGTGGTACGATGAATGTCAGACGCCAGGCTGCCCCGTCATCATATCCACGTCCTTTGAAGGAGTCGAAGACGGCGGGCATGATGAAGTAGGTGATGCCTCCGCCGGCGTTACCCCAGCCGCCGGCAATCGCGTTGGCGGAGCCCACGACGTTCTTGTCGAAGAACCCGGTGCACCAGACTAGACATGGGACGAAGGAGCCGCCGAGGATACCTAGGAAGAAACGGGAGATGTAGAGGCTTGTGGCGTCGTGCACGAGGGGCGCGAGCCCGAGGGGTATGGCGCCGACGAGGAGGATGCCGGCGAAGACATAACGGGGGCCGAACTGGTCACAAAGAGGGCCTGCTAGGTATCGGATGAATAACCTAAGTCGATTATGTGAGTTTTTGAGAATAGAGTGAGTGAGTGATTGGACTGGGAATATGACGGCGACTTACGTTGCAGTAAGGGACACAATGTTCGAGTTGGCCACTTGTGCTGGCGTCAGATGAAGGTTGGCTTTGATGACGTGGGTTATCTGGTAGGTATGAGCAAAAGACACTTATACCGAGAACTCGTACGACGACTTACAAGAGGTGGGAAGGTATACCAGGCCCAGAACGCAACCATGAAACCGAACCATGAGAAGAAGAACACGCGGCCGTATATGTTGTAGAGATTGAATATAGGTACTGATCGAGCCTTGCGGTTGACGGGATTGATCTCTGGAGAAACCCAGAGATATGACACCTTCATCATGGCGGCGGTTTTCAAGGTAACAGAGTCCGGAAAATTAGGGGGGGTTTTTTTTTTTGAAAAGATTCAAAGTGTATGATATATCAATTTCTCTTCGATATAACTCTCAAAGCTTCTGGTTCATGAAGCCTGGAACCAATATGATAGCAACCTTGTCGTTTTATAATGGCTCCATGATGCTCATACGAGCGTTCTGAATACCCACGACGGCCTATTCTGAGACGGTTTGCGCATCTACGGTGCATCTCCGGATAAGAGGTCTAGAGTGGGCTCAGGGCTTGCTTTCGCAAGCTTGCGCTAAGCCCACATAAAACCGTCTCCGCGGAGGTCGATGCGTAGATCACGACGACTCCAAGTCCCCAAGATAAGAGGCGACGCCCGTAGTAGCCTGAAATATCCTGGTTGGTTGGGCTGAGAGGGACTGGGAGTGGGATGTTGCTCCAAAACTCCCCTAATATCTTGCTCGAGATTGGCACTGATCTGAGTGGCTTGCTTGGTTTTCAAGATGGGAAAAGTTGGAGTGAGTTAGTTAAGTCCTTGGAGAACTGCGAGTTGGACTAAAAGTTATGTCAACTTTTTTAATAATCCAGATGCTTCTGCAGGTACACCAACCAGCCTATTAATGCCCACGACTAGTTCGGCTTAGAGAAAATGCCAAACGGATAAGGTCAAGCTGGTACTGTACTGTATAGTAGTCCGGGAATAAGGTAGATACTTGCCTGGAAAACAGAGAGGGTGAATTGAGACTGGACGCCACTTATACCCCCTCGTTCTACATAACTGGCGTAAATGAGGGCGATGGACATTCCTATGTAGAACCAACAAGGCCACACTTTGCTATTTCTAGTTGTATAGCACGTGAGAAGAAGGGGCCATTGGACAGAACCTTTTCTCACTCTTTTGCACGGCGGGGATGGTGAGAATCCATGCTTCTCGCATAGTGCGCGCAGCTATTGCCAAGAGGAGAGGCTGCGAATGCAATCTCGAATCCCCCCCTCCCCCCGGCTCTTCCTTATCTCAGGATTGGGGGGCGCGGGTTACGTAGTGTATGCGGTCGACCCACCGGCAGAGATAAGAGTCGCTCAGTTGGTTCTGAAGGATTGGAGCAGCTGCTGCCGGGTAGATGGTGGTTCGAGGTGACAAGGGTGGCGGGGGGGGTATAAATTGACCTTAATTCAAACGGTCGGGCAGGCAGGTTTCCTGTTCCTGGCACGGGTACGTTGGAGATGGTGATGGAGAGAATTGGTATGCTGTTTGGTAAGTATAATACAATCAGAATTCGCGGCTTCCGGTGGTCGGCAGCATAGTAGGTAGACGAGCAAGTAAGTCTACACACAAAGTAAAAAAGACAAGGGTTGAAATTGTAATATTTTTCGGTAGAAATCCAAAGGCAACCAAGGCTATCTACGTACGTATGAGAAACAAATGAATCGCAAACTTCACCACCAGTTTCTTAATTATCAAAGGCAACGAGTGAGGTTGTCTGACTTTGCAAGTAAGAGTAGTCTAAGTCGTGCTAGGCCATCTTGGCCATCTTGGCTTCCTTGGCTTGCTGACCCACGTCCCAGACGGCTGGGCTTGAAGCTGGTTCGTCTAACCTAGACTCGTGTTAGGTAGGCTGATGATAAGAGCCTTGGGATCTGCAGTCATTAGCTAATTGCTTTTTATCTCATCTTTTACTCGTTGAAAAATGAAGATAACATCGATCGAATTGACGTGTAGCTCCTAGCCTTAAGTAGATAGGAGTTGCTATTATTATCTTTTTTTTAATAGTTTTTTTTTTTTTTTTTTTTTAGCTTTCACTTAATTTTTCAAGTTCGCCTCACCACCAACTGTAGATACTATTTCCCTAACCCAGATACGCTAAGTAAAGCATATCATCATCATCATCACGATTACCTGCTTAAGTACTGCTGTATAGCATATGTTGTACCTCTACAGATTACCTACTTACTGTCCCTTCTTACTTAAGTATGTATATAGCTACCAGCATGCCCACATCACACTGGCAAATCTTCCCATCTACATTGATACCTCATCAACTACCCACTACCATATGAAGACGCATTGTAAACAGCATCTACCTATCATACATAGGTACCTACTGTATACCTATGCAAGTGCTTGTTTATTAGGTACACTTAGTGTTCCAATAGGTCAATGTGACAGGTCACTTGAGCAGTGGCCCTTGTTGACAATGTTGACCCAGCGGGTGCTCTCGGGAGGCATCTCCCTCGGCTGGAGATGGATCTTTTTTATTCCGTGTACCTGAACGCACAAGATTGCGGTACCGACGCTATGACCGTGTAGGTATAAGGCATTGATTTCCGAGCCCAACCTGGGCGTTTGTTTGGTCTCGCTATCTAACCTGGGTTGCCTTTTGATAACGGTAGTCGGTCGGCAGTCGGGCTACTAAAACGCCACTACTGCGATAAGTAGCCCGAGACCATTGATTGATCAATATTTTCACGCCAGATAAATGTTCGGAAATTTGTGTGCCTTACGTAATTAACGGCCACTATTACCTTTATGGCATAGTAGCTAAAAGAATCGGAACTGCGCGAGTCATCCCTATGATAGGGATGATCGATCTATCGTCGGCTCCCGGGCGGGCCTGACGCTTCGGGACGGATCTGGTGGCGGCGCCCGGGGAGATGAGGAGGACGGCTTCGTGGCATGGGCTACCTATCTGCCGTGGCAATCTTTTTTTATTTTCCGTCGTCGGGAACTCTAGGGATCATTCATCCTTGCCTCTGTCGTCTTGAGATAGGGCTAACAGTCAGTGCACCCGTATGAGAGATGACATACGAATTAAACTATGCACTTCGGTCATGTCGGCGGGAATGGTATCGGAGTAAAGTGTCCGGCGTTTGACAATGTTGGTCAGGTTGTGTTCAAGACTAGACACTTGACTCTGCTGATTGATCAAATACTTCATGAAGCCCAGCCGTTCATGTTCTCGCCAAGCTATATGTTTATGTCTGCTTCCGCGACAGCGTTTTTGGACCGTTTGCTGGCAATGTCTCATACCAAGCCTGTGGACGAGGACGCGTACGTATTTTCATCTTGGCTGCCTCGGGGGTGACAGGCCTACCTAGCAGGCCATTGGGCTAGGGGACGCTGCTTGACCAGTCGGCGCCGTGCCTTGATCGAGAACAGAGTTGTATAAAGGTGATCGAAAACCTCACCCCGGCAGATCGGCAATACTGGTGCAGGTGATTAGAAGCCATCACGGTTACGCCTGTGCTCGCTTGTTGTCTTGGGCTCGTCAAAATCGGAACGGTGCGGGTTTTGCTCAACACGACTGAATCACGCCGAGACTTATTATCGCACCTGAGGCGCTCCATTGCAGCCGTATTAACCCCTCGCTCTCGGCTAGTAGCAGATCCTATCTCTTACCGTATCGCTGACGCTTCAGTCCCAGTACACGTAGTCAGTTGGTACCGCCGTTGGGTAGGTAGGGCAGGATTTTGCGGTGTGGAAAGCGGCTCTCGGGGACATGGGTTATCATCTCGGGATGCAGAATCCGGGGTAACACAGACAGATGGCTTATCAGCTTCTCAAGAATGCAGAGGTAAGATGGTAGTAGTAATTGCTCGATTTCCATTTTGTCTTTCTCTTTTCAAATCTTAACAGAAATGTGACAGGTGTGGCTTTGTGGAAGTCGCCCAGAGACGCGCGTGACTACGCCGGTTTGAAGATATGTCGATATTACTCTTCATCGTCCAATAATCGCTAACTAAGAGTCCACAGCCAAGACTCAACGGGCAGGACAAATGACTTGTTCATTCAATTTGATATGCGGCCCGGCCAGTAATAAGGCTAATGTCTCCTCCGGTATAGGGGCGGCATAAGGCTGTCGGCACCGGTCTCCAAGGCTCCGGCACCCACTTGCCGCGAGCTGGTGGAGCCGCATCGTCATGGTCATCAAAGGAAGCCAAATCCTAGGTTGACTCTTGGGCTTCAGAAAACTTTTTCACAGCCAATATGGAAGCGGTTCTCGGCCCTTGGTCGGGTTGTACCGTGTGCCCTTTGAAAGTTGATAAGGAGGCAGGGTTGCTGGGATATATTTTCTTGGAGACATTATAGATAAATAGAGTTCGTCTCTGCTGGCATTCTACTTTTCCTACACGATATTGACTCCGTCTTCACATAACTTAATTTGCACATGGTGATCAGCCAGGAACCTATCAGACACAATGTTGGAAACACCCTCTGTCATAACGTCACCCCCGACACAGACCGGCCAAGAGAAAGCAGACTCAGGTATCCCGTTACCCAGCCATGATATCCAAGAAGATCTGTCGATCACCTCCCAAATATGGAAGCATATGCTGGAAGACGTCCGTCCCTCAGGCTTCGTCGAGCTTGAGCTTCTGCTTCTGACCTTGTAAGTAGATCTCCGTCGAGTCGAATCAACAAAAACAAGGCAATGATTAGTTATGGCTAGGCCAAACTGTCATACCCTCAAGCCTTAAAGCCATGCACTGCCTCTCATCGTTGACAACGTTGCTGATGATTGAATACTTGTAGTTTGACCGGCATTCAGGACGCCATCTCATTCCCCGACTACCACTGTTTCGCTTCCAACCAGACCGGCAACACGGTCTTCTTGCTCGTCGCTCTGGTCCTACCTTGGCTCGACGGCGATGCATTCTACGTACCCAACATCGGGTCGGCGCTCGGCTTCTTCCTCCTCGGCGGCTGGGTCACGGGTCAGATCAGCCACATCGTCGGTCCCCGCATGAGGTGGTGGCTGTTTTCCTGCAACCTGATCCAGTCCGCGCTCGTCTTCGTGGCCGCGGCGCTGCAGTTCAAGTACGGCGTCGTGCCTCAGGGAGGCATGGCGGTGATGGTGGTCGGGTTGCTCGCCTTCGCGTCGGGAAGCCAGGTGGTCCAATCACGCTCGATGAAGATGACGGAGATCAGCACGGCCATGGCGACGGCGGCGTGGGTGGACCTGATCATCGACCCGAAGCTCCTCCACTCCAGCAACCGACCGCGCACGAGACGCATCATGTTCCTGATCGCGCTGGGTGGTGGCACGCTCCTTGGAGCCGGCGTCTACCGTACGGCCGGGTCTGCCACCTCCATCTTGATATCGGCTGCCGGGAAGTTTGTGGTGGCAGTCATGTACCTCTTCAACAGTGCGGACAAGCCGAAGAAGACGGATGCTGATGACAGCTGTTAAAAAAGATGGACTACTTATGAATCACGAATTAATGAATGTTTATAATTAATTAGTAATTTAAGATAATGGAGCTGGTATCCGGTCGTGAAACTGTTCCCCTCATTTGCCGTGGTCGCTATAAGCAGCGTACACCACAAGCCAAGTAATACTTGACTTGACTTGCAAGTAACTTGACCAAGCAAAGCAAAGCAACGATTTTAAATTACTTGCCCAAGCAAAGCAAATATCTTTTATTGCTTGCAATTACTTGNAANTATTTGNAAGTAATTTTGCTNATTTTTNTTTAGATTTTTTATANNGTATATTTNATAANAAACTTNTATTGNAGTTTTNTATTGNAGTTTATATTNTACNGCTTTTATCGATAGCCTACGCNATATCCGCTATATCCGCTATATCCGCCATATCCGCTATATCCGCTACAGCCCTATATACTGCTCCAAGCGCTCTGCTCGCTTCGCTTGCATCCCCTTTAATTTTATACCCTTTACTTATTACTTGATTTATTTGTTAATTAATTAAGTTAAATTAAATAAGAGATTTGCTTTAAGTAAAAAGCTAATTTATTTGGCTTAAGTTAAGCAAAGCTAAATAAAGCGCGTTTTTGCTTTGCTTTGCTTGTGGTGTACGCTGGATGGGACCGTGCTTCCTCGACTTGTCGGAGGACGAGAAGACCGTGGTCAACTGGGCCGTCGACAGAAGGTCGGTCGTCGTCAAAGACATCACCTACTACGTCTACTGCAGGAATATGGCCTCGTGGTGGCAGATCGAGTCGCCCATGGCCGCGCAGGAGCTGGTGCAGGTCGTCGGGGTCAATGCCCCGGTCAACTACGCCACCGCGCTCATGAGGTACTACTCGCTGCTGACCAGAGTCGCCTTCCCGGTCGGGACCATAGAGAGGAGCTTCTGCATCGGCACCTACAGACTGACCTTCGACGTCGAGTACACAAACAACGGCCCGATCGTAACCTACAAGCCGCACAACACCATCATCGAGAACTCGAGGAGCATCGAGCACAGGAGGATGTACACCTTCGTGACCTCCCCAATCATAATGCCGTTCCCATTCCACTGCCCCATGAGGACGGTGCCCGACTTCGAGAGCGAGATGTTGAACCTGATCCTACTGCCGCTGAGAGACGACCAGAAGCTCGACTTCCTCTGGAGGATCGTGAACGCCTTGACCGACCCCATCAGAAACCCGACCATCATCATCTTCTACGGCCCTACCGGCGAGGAGGGGAAGAGTGTCTTGGCCATGAACATCAGCCGCATATTGGGGACGGGGGTCATGTGGACGGTGACGGACTTGATCGGGAAGGACGCCCCGTGGCCGGACTCCAAGACCGTGATGACCTTGGCCGAGAAGAGGTTGGTGATCTGCGACAAGTGTAAGATCGAGGACGACATGAACTACAACAACATCAAGAGGTGGACGTCCAACGCCCCGGTGCAGTCCGACGGGATATCGGCGCACCTGTGCCAGACCATCATCGGCATCACCAACAAGATCAGCTTCTCCAAGACCGGGTCGATCAACAACAGCATCGGGAGGAGGGTCATCATCTACAGGATGGAGAAGAAGTTGGGGAAGTTGAAGCCCTTCCCCAAGGGGTCGATCAACACCCAGGTTCGTCTCCAGTTCATAGCGATGGCGCAGTCGGTTTCCAACAACTACGAGAGAGCCCCCGTGTCCTTGGAGATGGCTCTCGAGACCGAGTTCAAGAAGAGCGTCAATCACATCACCGCCGGGTTGATCATAGACCCCAACTCCACGGAGTCCGACTGCAAGGCGGCGACGGCTGTGATGGCGATCAGAACCAGGGTGTCGATCGAGAGGCTGGTCGGGGTCTTCTGGGCGAGGTCGTGCAGGTTGGTGTGCGAGCCCAAGTACGGGATGCCGTTCATAGTCGGGATGAGGCCCATAAGGTTCAAGCTGACCAAAACCGGGCGCGAGTACGTGTTCAGGAACTGGGGCAAGGAGCTCATCGACCTCGAGAACCTCAAGAGCATCGTGAAGCTCATCTAGTGGATGACCGGAGCCATCATCATCATCTCGTTCAAAACCTGTCGACGTTCACGAGGATGAACATCAACCTGATCACCGGCTGAATCCGCTACCGATCAACCACGTCATCACGATCGTGGATACGCCGCACGACGTGGATTAGGTACTCGACCTCGACCGCCAACATGAGCTTGAACAACAACAAGAACAACCTCAGGACCGAAGGCAAGCGCACGGACTCGATGTCGAACCAGACCAACGCCGTGGGCCAGAGCCCCACCAAGGCCCAGAGCCCGACCAAGACCTCGAAGGAGAATCTCATCGACACCAAGACCAGCGTCGAGAACAAGACCACGATGGGCGACTCGGTCACCAACACGGACCCGGTGACGTCCACCACCAGCGACGCGGTCAAGACCACGGAGACGACCACTGAGTCGACCCCCAACCCGAAGGTGACCCCGAACCCCACCAGGGCCTCGAAGATGGAGGCCCTCAAGAAGAAGGCCGAGGAGTCCAAGGCCAAGGCGGCGGCGGACGCGATGAGCAGGATGTCTCTGTTCGACTCCACCCAGGCGTCCGGGTGGAAGGTCACGGGCACCAGCGCCCTCGGGGCCATGAAGGTCGACAACAACAGCATCATCGTCAGCGGCAGGAACATCGGTGCCGAGCAGATGGAGCCCGAGTGGACGATGGAGCAGATGGCCGAGATCAACAAGGCCGTGTCGACCACCCTCAAGGTGATGCCGGTGATGGACACCAGGCGCAGCGTCATGGACCCGAAGCAGGAGTTCGTCGGGAGGGACAGCAACGGCAGCATCGTCCCCACGGAGTTGGCCTACGTCTCGACGCTCACCCCGGAGCACTACTGCATCGGGACCGGGCCCGAGAAGTTCGACACGACCGGGTCGCCCAGGTACTACGCCGACGTGGTGGTGGCTGACATCAACGGCAACTGGCTGGTCAACCAGTGGACCTCGGAGGGCGTCGTGATCGAGGGTGTGGCCCAGAACATCCTCATGCAGACCAACAGGGTCGGGAACACCAGCGGGCGCAGGATCGGGCACCACTTCGCGAGGATCGGCCTGCCCAAGTTCGCGTTCGGACCGCTGTTCACGACCTTGAACACCAACTTCGGGGGGACCCTGTCCCAGATCTCGCAGACGAACGGGTACTACTGGATGAACGCGTCCTGGGGTGTGTCGTCGTTCGCGGCGACATTCTCGTACATGGACGAGACCGGGCTTCGGAAGGTGTCCAGCTTGGTGGACGTGATGAGAATGCTGAACGGGAAGTCGTCCCTCTGCCTGGGGACGATCGCCATCTCGGTCACGTGCCCGGCCAAGATGACGGACGGCAAGCCGACCCCGGACAAGACCTCGTTCGGGCTCAGCATCAAGATGCACAACGCCTTCCACATCGACACCGTCGACTACCACGGGCCCCCGCAGCAGGGCTCAACCGGTATGATGGTCCCGGCCAGGATCGCGCAGAAGGCCAAGCTCATGACGTCGGGCGGGATCGGGACCATGGGAGGCGTCTCGAACATCTTCGGGACGACCGGCAGAGGCATCTTCACCCAGACGAACACCAACACCCCTCCGCCGACGTCCACGACCGCGAACAGCCAGCAGACCGAGACGGGTAGATGGCGAGCACCTACAAGTTCAAAACTTCACAGCAAGAACACCGACACGACCAGGAGTATCATCATGGACAACAGGCCGTTCATCATCAGGAGGGTGGCCAAGCCGGGGTCGTCGATCAACAAGGCGCCCATGGTCATCAAGTGCGAGTGGACCGAGCTCAAGACGGAGAATGTCTACACCCAGACGTGCAGAGCCGAGGACCTGACCGCGATCAGCGGCTGCAACATCCACCCCGGCTGCAAGGGGCACTACATGAGGGATATGAACAACACGGCCTACCTGATACCGTTCGGGTTCGCCAGCGGGGGCGTCAGGAGGTCCAACAACGGCATCGTCAGCTCGATACTGAGCAAGCACAACATCGGGAAGCCCTACGTCCAGATGAGAAACACGATGATGCTCGGCACTCTGGTGAGCAGAGACTCGAAGTTCATCAGGACGAAGACCGGCATCCCCCACCCGATCCCGGCCATCGTGGCCGACAAGACCATGACCTACGCCGACTGCTCATCCGGCCTCACGAAGATGACCCAGGAGCTCTACCAGACCGAGATCGACGCCGCCAAGCACGGCAAGAGCGCGACCAGGACCAAGGCCGTGGAGACGATCCTCAAGAACACCGCCGACTGCTACTCGTACACAGACTCGGGCGGGGTGCCGACCATCGACCTGATCCCGGTGACGAGCGCGATGTCGAGGACGTACCCGTACACCAACCTCTCCTACCTGTCGTCGGCGACCTCGCCCCAGGACCTGCTCAAGAGGGCCATGATGATCACGTGCATGGTCGAGGACATCGACAGATTGAGCCTCACGAACAACGAGCGGTTGGCCGTCAGCGTCTTCTTCGCGTTTATGAGCAGGCACACGAACATCGTGATCTCCGAGAATATGATCAGCGTGATGCGCAAGGTCAGGGCCGACTGGTACACCTCAGTGACGTGCAGCAACATCGTCTGGATCAGGGACGAGCTCCCCAAGGGCCTGATCGACAGCACCGTGAGTATGAGTACGGACATCAACTCCACGTCCTGGGGGCGATCCTGATCGGGAATATGTGCAAG
>NQIM01000633.1:0-18492 GCA_003426235.1 Xylaria polymorpha
AAAAAATTCAAAACATCATGGGCAAACAAACAAAAACACACGATGTTTCTATCATAGCAATAGTCCATCCACCAATTGAAGCAGACATGAGATGCAAAAAAGAGGTCGACACAGTAGGTAGTAGTTAGTCTCAGGTTAGGTTAGGTTAGTCTAATGTCAAGAGGCGTTTCGCAGAGTGAGTCGCAGTCACGTGTCTTATAGAGTTTGTTTGTTAGCGCAACGCTTGCAGGGTGGGTTGTCTTGTTGCTGGGTAAGTAAGTAGGTAGGTAGCTGATGCTATGTTTGCTCGCCTAGAAACACATTGACATAACCCATAACCGTGCCGCGCTGAAACAAAACAATGCCAATGTGAAGAACAAAAAAAGGACAAGAGAATGAACCGATCTCTTACAACAGGTCGAATTCGATAATAACTTCTTCGTTATCTTGCTTCGTCAATGAACTAGTCATGAGAGCTTTGTTTTGTTCAGAGTTATACAACAGTCACCACATCTTTCGCCTCCCCCGACGTCCAAGGTAACATCACACATCACACCATAATGCCGATGCCCAAACCATCAGTCCCCCCCGGCTGCCGAGCCCGTGTATGGACAGCAATTCGATCCCTGGAATTCATCATCTACGGGACATCAACAAGCTGAGAATCGTCTAGGCGTCAGCACAGGATGGCGTACCTCGCGGAACCGGAAGTTGATGGGCCAATTTACTGGGGGCGCCGGCGGTGGTAAACGGATATCAGACACAGCAGGCGAAGGGGCACAGCATTGGGATCATCAAGCAAAGGCAGTCATCACGCCAGAAGTACGATCACGAGCACGGTGCTCAGTCTTGGACATGCTTGCGAAACCTGGGGCGATGAAGCCATCATCGTCTTCATCTGCATCTGCGCCACCTGTAGCACCAGCTCCGGCCGCAGCCTCAACCTCAACCTCCAGTGAATTCCGGAAGGCCAAGTCAAGAAGCTCGAGCCCCAGCGAGATGACGGCCGAGGAATGCCTCATGGCCCGACGTAGGGAGGAGGATGCTGCGAGAGAACAAGCGAAGCAGCCCCGCAAGATATTTGATGGGGTCGTCGTCTACCTAAACGGGAGCACCCATCCTCTCATCTCTGATCATAAACTTAAGCATGTGCTAGCAGAGAACGGCGCCAGCATGTCTAGCCATCTCGGACGTCGAAAGGTAACACATGTCATTCTCGGTCGCTGTGGCGGGGGGATATGGTAGCGGAGGCGGTCTAGCGGGGGGGGAAGTTACAAAAGGAGATTTCAAAATAGGGGGCCCCGCCGTCAAGTACGTCGGCGTCCAGTGGGTCCTCGAGAGCATTAAAGCCGGCAGGAGATTACCAGAGGCGCGATTCGCAGACCTCAAGGTTGCATCGAAGGGCCAACAGAGTGTGTATGGCTTGTACTCCAATCACAAGGATAAGACGTCTGCTCGCGTCGACGAGTTTCAGCCGCCGCCGAGCGGGCAAGCTTGAAATTGGGATGATCTGATGAGAAGCTCATGACTGCATACCGGGTTGGGGTAATAGGAGCATCTGCATTCTAGGCGTTCTGGGGAACTTGACTATACGCATGATCATACAGATAGGTGCATAGGGGTGCATTAAACTTAGCTTGGGCCACTCTGACTGGTTGATACTTATAGTACAGAGAATCAATACATCCCAGAACAACCTATCTTTCTTCTCCGGGTATATTGAACCTGACCGACTGCGTGAACCTTTGATGTTAGTCTCGGTATCATATGAAAGTAGAAACTAGTGGTTCTCTTCTTTCGAACTAATGCTCCAACTTCCTATCCAGCAGCGTCATCATTAGGGTAGCTTTAGCCAGTCAGGGGTATTGCCTGCTACCACGAACAAACTTGATGCCACCGGACTTTAAGCTGCACAACGAGCTTGGGGGGAGGTAAATCAGCTATAAAAAAAAGTACCTTGCCTCTGCCTACCCTCAAGATCGATAAACTGCAGAAGATATAGAATGCCATCAACTGGTGGATGAAAGAATCACCACTAGCCTGTAGCTTTATGTTCTAGTTCGAATCACTCTTTATATTTGACACAAAGCATTAGACCAACCAAGTTCGGAGCAGAAGAAAACTCATTATCGTTAAAAGGACTATTAAGCCCCTCCTGTACAATGCCCGGGCAAAATTTAAGCTCCTGATGTCATAAAAGCCAAGCCTGGTGCATAGTGGTAATATACCACTAAAGCTATTTAGCAAGAATATGCACGGCAGCACCCCTTGCAGACTGTAGGCCTTGTTAATAACGTCTAATTTCATCCCAATCTATCGCCGACTGTATATTTGATAGATAAGAGCTATCTAATGTTTCCATTTTGAGTTACAGCCAACCCCATAGTAGGGTTACTACCTTCTTGCGCCATTCGGAACCCCCATGCCAACCCTCGCTTTATAGTTAGCAAAAGTACAATACGTTACCATGCTGCAGGTCACGGATTACAATTAGAAGAAAAACAGGGAGATGGAATGCAACCGACGTGGGTCCAGTTCCTTTAGCTGTAGAGTATAATCGATTGGTTAACCATTTTGACCGTATCTGAAACCCTGGGGCTTGGTTTTCATCGTTGTATAATTAATGGGATGAATAGAGATATAATTCGATCTTTGGAGTATTGCCGTGATTTAGTGTAGCTATTCAGTCTCGCTAAGTTGTAATGTTACAATGTGGCGGCATGATTTTCTCAAGATGTTGTGTGACGACTGCACTCGGGATGTCTGTATGGCTATTCAATCCCATACCACCTTATAGACTGGGGGGGTATAGATTAACAACCAATCATTACGATCTTGAGACCTACATGCCAGTCAAGTGCTTTGGAACTCCTACTCTCTATTACCCGTATTCACACAAGAGTGAAGCCTCTTCAGCCTTGACAGGGGAACTTAACTGTTAGAGATGGCATGGTAAAAATTTAAGTAAAACTATGATTCTGCTGAACCTGCTGTCTATATTAATTTGCGTAATTATTGACATTCAAATATTCCAGCCTTTTTGGGTCATCTGCTAGCTGCTCCACATAGATGATAGCGAGGCTGCTGTGCTACTTAAACCGTTTGTCAATTTCCACGAGCACTACTGGTAGTTTCATGGCTGAGACTCTCTTGTAAGTCCTCATGAGACGTACGTTGGCAGATGTCACAACATACACTATTCTAGTACGAAATATGGGTAAAAATATCTGGAGCAATTGTTGTTATGCGAAGGGTCCTAAAACACTTTCGTGGGCTAGGCTAGTCTGCCGACAAGATGTAATTTGGCTCACAGTGTCATAACATTAGGATAATCGACGCAGACAGGACATCCTTAGGTAGTGGAAGGATAGCTCTAGAACCTTTCGTAGTACGAGTATCACTTTTCTGGCTATTCACGATAACTAGTACAAGAACGACGAGACCCAAATCTCCATAGATGATAACAAACTACACTGCGTGCGTTGAGGAGGAATATATACGACTTGGAATCTAATGAGTCTTACTTAATTTCTGGCTGCTCTTCAAGGATATGTGTATTTTTCTCATCTACACTGGCAGTTTCAGAAGAAGCAGCAAAACTAGGTTTCATGTGATCGCATAGAAAACAGACTTACATAACACAGCAACGTACTGTATTCCCTTCAAAGGACTCAGGAGAGAGGAGAGACTCAAATTTTCTTTGGATATCATCCTACATAGGTGATAGACTGAGAAAAGACAGATACCAAAAGAGCGTGGGTACGGAAACGCATAGTGGGCCCGAAATGTGTTGTTAAACAAAAAAGGATGAACTAAGTTTTCTTTCCTGTTCTTGTCTTAACTTTGGTAGACCGTGGAAGGTCATGGAGGATTTGATACCGCGTCGAGCGCTTGAATCAACATGTAGACCACGAAAGTTTATGTATATCGACCTGAAAGTCCAGCCTACTTAGACAAACTCTACTGTGACACATAGGCTGATGGTAATTTTTTATTTTTTACTGTTGAAATCTTAGGCGCAGCCTGATTTGGACATGAGATGTGCGGAATCATAGGGCGTAAATGATATATCTAGTATGCGGCGTTGATAACGTGTATTTCGCGAGCACTTCAGACGGGGGGAACTCTGATTTAAGACACCGTCTCGTAAGGATCTTGGTCGTTGTGACTCGACTGTTTGAAGATCGATCAACTAGTTCGTTATCGGCAATGTGGAAGTGAGGCTAAAGTTTGCAGCTTCTAGTCCTGTTAGCACTCGTATGGTAGAGTGGATTTAAGTCAACAGAAGGGTAGGTGACCTTTCACGTAGCTGGAAGCAGAAGACTGCTTGGAGGAGACGAATCTCGTTCCGAGGCTGAATGGAGAATTTGTAGTAGTTGCCACTGACATCCAAGTCCCAATGCTCTCGGAGGAGGTTCGAAGAGTATCAGAGAACAGTATCTGAAGTACCGACAGTTGCACGAGAACGACACGAGGATTTCAGCGTCTAACAACAAAGAAGTTACTAGTATAGAGCTCAGATTTCATGGCATGTAGTCTGGCCTCACGGTCACGTGTAAGGCGGACATGTCAAAAACAAGGAGCAGCCAATTAAAGCTCTCTAGCTTACCGAGTGCCTGAAGTACCAGACATTCAAGCAGCCTCCTGACGGAGCCCCTTACTAGTACCAGGACCTGGATAGCGTTGCATTGCATCTATGGTAAGCCCTACGGTCACGGGATCGATAGTATTCCGTCCACCAACACGGAACAAAGCGACGCGTCAGAGCGCTCCAATCTCTGTCTGTCGTCGGGTCAACTCACCCCCGGGAAATTCTTGCACTTTGGCAAGGATGACTGGCTTCGTAGGGCGGCAGGCAGCAGATTAGTCAAATGTTTACTCTCCCCAGGCCTTCCCGGTCTTCCAGGTCTTCCAATCTTTTGATTAGCCGTTTATCCTGATTTTTAAAACCGAAGTACGATAATTGGCATCGGGCGTAGTAAACGTGTCAGTGATATCTTGGATCATTAGAAGTAACAAGTTGTTTTTTGGGGTCGATAATACTGTAGTAAATCCCTAGGACAACACAATGGCCTAGCCCCAACCTGCACTCTATCCACAGAAGTTTTCATTTTCCTTCCAAACACCCTTTTCTACAGCTTTCAGCGAGATTCTTCGATATGGTTCTATGGTTAAGATGCATGTTCAGGCGATGCCCCACCTATGAACTACCTAATTGGCTGTCTATGGATATTATGACAACTTGCGAGCCAAGATGAAGGGGCAGTGATGCCGGGACCAAAACAGAGGAAAGACTGCATTCACATACTCGCACCTAGGGTGGCTGTGTGTATGAATCATGCGCGCAGAATGTTGAGAGCATTCACTGAGACCCACTCCGCGAGTCCTCGTGCTTGAAGGGAACCGGACGGTGGGCAGGCTTATACTCGCCGAGTAATGCTTCCAAACATCTCTTGTAATTATGCCGGCATTAGTGAACAATTCAAACACCCTTACTAATATGGTCACATAAATGGTCGGGTTTAATGTTTTGGGGAGGCGGTGAAGTCCCCAACGGCTGTAGATAAAGTGATAGGTGTCCATTGATATATCGTGGCTAAGGTGGAACGGTTACATCGCCGCACACATCTTGCGCTCAAGTAATAAGGCAAACTCGAAGAACCCATGTAGCTTGAAATTGTAGCGCGGGAAGTCGCATCCTCTATGGGGGGAGCTGAGACGGGTAGCACGGAACTTACGTGACGTGTTAATATTCGGGCTGGGGATGTTGTTGGTATAATAGAGTGTATGCAGTCTGGATGCGACATGGTTGCTCATGGTAATCCTCTAGAAGACACCTGTCTCTATGAGAACCTTTTATTTTTATTTTTATTTTTATTTTTCTGGCTGTGTAGATAGATATGTACCGTATTAACACAGGGGTTTTCTGTTATCATGGTCGTTTACTGCAACCGCGCGCCACTCCCAGAACGGCAGACCTTACAAGCCCTGGCAACTAATTTGAACTAAGTGGTATTAGCTTGATGCCTTGCCTCGTGGGTCGCGGACTGCCGGCCGCCTTGCCCAGCAGATTTTCTCTCGCGATTGCCATCACCTCGGGCCATGCTCTGAGGCTGAAGCGATCCGCGTGCTCATTCCCAACCACATTCATAAGTCATTTGCGTTTTTCTAGTACCGAAACGTTTCTATCAGTACTCGATTACTAGTTACATAAAAATCTAACCCCGATCATGGATCATTGGAGACTGGTGCATTATGCCGATCTAACTAATACGGCCCCGGTTCCCGACACCCAGCGCTGTGCCACATCTCGCTTATCACCCCATGCGCAGACCAGGCAGAGGCCACTTGTAGAATGCTATAGAAATATTTTATCACTTACTTGAGCCTATTGAGATTGTCCACCTAGATGCCTAATAAGCCAGGTTAGTCTTGCTGTACAGATTGACAGCATGTTTAATATCATGCAATAGCTTATCTAGGTACTATGGTTAACTGTCTTCGCACACCTGGCACGCAGGTAGTATAGGTAACCAAGTACCAACTCCGTATCTGCTACCACATAGGTCAAGCCCCGGTTAGAGTACTAGAGCCTAACCAGGAGTCTTATCGTACCTTCATGCTCAGTAGATCTGTGAATGAACGCCATTTGATGGTTACTCGTTACTCACTACTTAATTAATTAATACTAACAATGCTACCAGTTCAATGAAGAAAGGGCTATAGATGATTGGCTGCCAAGTATTGGGACTCTTGTATAATTAAGCACTGGAGCTGCAAGAAGGGAAAGCAACTGTTTCTTGATCAAGAGCCGACGTCCAAAATTATAAAATATCCGTTTAGCCAACCGACTTGCAATGTGGTGTTATATGTGAATACAAGTTTTAAGGGCAAAACCACTGTTTCCCCTTAGACTTCCCCTTCTGGCCCTTCTCCTTTCCCTTTTCATCCTTTCCCTTTTCATCCTTTCCCTTTTCATCCTTTCCCTTATCCTGATCGCCTGGTTTCCCTCTAGAGTTGTCATTATCTTCGGTAGGATGCTTCACGCCTTTGTTTGAGGGGGGTGGCGGTTGTTGTTGTTGTTGTTGCCGAAGGGAGCTGAGCAGCCGTGGCCCCATTAGGTGGTTGAAGCGGTTGTGATGTGGAAAGCGAAGGCGAAGAATTTAGTGAAGCCATTGTCGTGGGAAATGGAGCGGTTGCATAGATGACGTGGTGTTATAGTAGGTAGTGGTAGTGGCTTGCCCTGTAGTCAAGCATTTAGATGACATCTGGATAGGGAGGTTGTTACCAACGTAGAAGAAGCATCCGCGTCAACAACAAGGAAATAGTCTCGTACCTATATGATGATTGTGATTGTGGAGGAAATACTAGAGTGTTAAAGGGGTAGACTAAACGGTCGACGATCGCTGGAAGAGAAGCCAGAGACTGCTTTTATACCCAAGGGGGTCTACAAGTGGATAATAGATATCTGCTGTTGAAAGAATAGTAAATAGTGCAGTGGAATAACCGGCTGCTATCCGTATGCACGCTCTAGACAAGACCCATGACTAGTCGATGTTCTAAGGCTGTGCCTGCGCAGCCGTCGTGATGAGTAGTCATGGTCAAGGAGCTAGCGGGATGCGAATTATGCTGTCGGCAACCCAGCCACCGGGATGGCGCCACTCTGAACGCATCAGTGATGAATATCGCAGGGACCGAGTATGGATCTCTCGTTAGTTGGTCTTGAAGAGCTAGTTGAGCTGAGCCTATCACGGCATGGGCCAATTCAACGGGTAGATAGAGTGAAGAGATGGAGCTGGCGAGAGATGACGCGTGGAGAGGGGAAACGTACATAATGTGCATGGCAGGACAGCGGGAAGTAGGCAGTATGCAGTAGGCAGTAGGCAGTAGGCAGTAGGCAGTAGGCAGTGGGTAGGGCGGACATGGGCAAGGGTGGACAAGGTGGGCAAGGCACCGAGCAGTGAAATGCATGAGACAGACAGAAGTATCCATGTTCATAGACGCGCTGGGAAGACGCGCTACACGTTGAGATCGATGCCGCTCTCGTTCTCATTGCTTACCTAACTACACACTCTCCCTTGCCCTGCCCGCCGCAACCGACAACCCGGTCTCGGAAAAGTTACAATTCATTGTGAGCTAATCAATGATTAACGAACTTCGGTGGGCAGTCTTTATGATCTGGAAGCTCCGGTCCGAGTCTGTGTATACTTTGTCACTGCTTCGTAGGGAGACGTAATACGTTGGGGTTCCTCATGGCTGCGAGACTGCGAGACTGCGAGACTGCGAGATGGGCCAACTGTGTTCTGGGCGAAGCAATGGCGTGGCATAGATTGCACTCGATCTAACCCTCATGCTTAGACTGTCGCAATACTCGACATCCAATGCCCTGTTTATCCCTATACCCCGTCCCTCATCCCTCATCCCCCGCCTGGCCATGGCCCCTACAGGCAACCAGAACAGGCAACCAGGCCCTGCCCACTACCTAGAGTCGATCCCAGGCCAGAACCTTAGACCTTATCGGAACCCCCACTACGCTCCCGCTAAATCCCGGGCCGGTAGTCTGTTTAATAGCGCCAAGCTCCATTGAGTTCAATAACCCAGGCACATTTGAAAGCCCTAAGACGCTAAAGCTTCTTCCAGCCAGCTTTCACCACGGGTTATATTCTCAATACCGGCGCCGTATCCTCTGCCACTCCCCGACTTATTTTACTCAGCCATAGTAATTGAGGCCTGTAGTTTCTTGCAATCCGTAGTAACCGGAATCAATTCGCTGCATGTCGAATAAATCGGAGCTACACGTGGCCGCTCGTTCGGTGGCAGCGAGCCTATTTTGCCCACTGTGGCTGATGGTGTGGCTTGACGCTGTTATGGGTGTGGCAAAACGTTGGGCGGCGACCTTCCATAGTCACCCATTCCTAGACGATAGCCGGGACGAACGGGACATTTTAATTATGCTCCCGGCCGGCCGTATGTGCCACGAGGTCGGAGATGTCACATGAGCCGGTGCTACTGGGCCGGCGGCGCTGGGTGGTCGGTCCGCGTGGGTAAGGGGTAAGGGCCGTAAGGTGCAGTAGGCTGGCTCTAAGACACCCCTGAGGGACGTTCCGCAGCTCCCGCTAATGCCCAGACTCAGGGGTCAGGAGCCCGCTGAACGGCTGGCGTTATGCCCGGACCTGGGGTCGGGGACCTTTTACCCAGCTAGTCAAGTCAGCCGATGGTGTGGTCTGAAGGATCCGTGCAACCCAATCACCGTCTGTTCGGCTCACCCAGTGAGAGATATATTTCTGCTATGAAAAGAATCAGCAAACATCCGAGGGGATAGTTATAGACGCCAGATATGCTGTTGGGAACATGGAATAAATGTCGCATTGGTCCGAAATGAGACGATGTGATACGGAGATGCGATGTGTTGCTAATATGTCAGTGTGAAACAAGATGTGCAAGGTGTGTTCGTGCCCTCCCATCACGAACTTGGGAGGGCTAGTAAGGAATGCCGATAGCGGGGATGTTGTATGCACCCCCAGGAGGTCCACCCGTCATAAGACCGGTTCGCTTCCTCGTTTCTTAAACTCCTCCAACATTCCGCCTCCAAACACAGCTTAGTCTATCTATTAACTGCAGGCGAGGAACCAAGAGGAGACTAGTTGCCTATGTAGTGCTTGGACATATATAGAGAGATGTGGCTACCTATTCCGTAGCTAGATACGTCAATCTACATACCCAGCTCTCCTGTCGAATGAGGTAGCCGTGGCTGAATACAGATAAACTGATTAATAAGTACGTATGTAGGCGTTGTAAGCCCGCCACATTTTCCCTTTCACCGGGACCTTCTATCGTCTTTATCCCTCACCTGATCTTACAAGTCGTAGGTGAAGATGTTGCGTTTGGGTCATATATTTCAATCCCTTTTGAAGTAGTCTGCCGCTTTTGCAGTTGGACGAGATACGGAGGTTTTTAGTCTTGGCTTGGTAGGTTTTTTCTTATTTCTTTGATTTGCTAGCTAAAGCGCCCATCACCCACCCAGCTATGGATAACCATCCATTAAGTTGCATCAACATGCCATTCATGTCCTGCATTGTTAATTTGACACGATACGCGAGACTATAATACCGAGGACTCTCTTCAAAACTTCATTTTTCGTAATTATAATTTGATTAGAGTCTAGGGGTTGCTTGTCTGAACAACTCTAGAGTCGCGAGTACGACGACTAGCACATATCACTAGCTATACGTGCCCAATGAAGCTTTGAGAATTTCCTTGTCATCATTACATTAGGGTGGGTAGGTACCCAAGCTTCGCCCTTAGCAATCATCCATAGTATTTTACAGACCACCATCCGCACATTGGATTCTCGCTCTTAAGTATCGGGATTATGTTCTCAGGAAAACGGCTATCTATCAAGCGAATGAGCTTTCCCCCGCGATATTCCCCTATTGAGTAGTTGAATAAGTCAACAGCTCTTTCATTCCACCAAAAGTCGATTATTCGTCACCATCGTCGAGTACGGAGGACTTCCAAGAATCCCTTTGACTCAGAGCCTCGACTTCACCTAGCCCTGCGGACATCGCCCGCTGCGCCTATCCCTAAATCAATTCTTCTCAACTCTGTTGGATGCCTCGTGGTAAAAGCGGTGGGATTCTGGTCACCGAAGGAACCACGATAAGTGAGGGGGCCGACATCAGCTGCGCTATCTGCTGGCCGAGGATGCGCGTACACCTATCGCAGTACACCAAGTCGTTGCCAACACCAATACGATCCATCCGTCTATTACAATTCCTCTCCTCGTGTCGACTTCGCCAAAAATGCTGTCCTATAGGGAGATACGAGCCCCGGTCAACATTGCGACGATGAGGCTCTTTCCAGTTGGCGGCCATGGACCCCATGCGCCGGAATGTCTCCTGTGACGTTTTTAGGCGCCAATCGGGGGCTTGACTATGCAAGTGTATATCAAAGCCACCAACAATACTATTCCCTCCTGTCTCCGGCTGTAGCCTCGCCAGATTAAGATTCTCCTTCACGAGTATAAAGAGGGATGTTTCGATGTTACTACTAGGCACCATGGAAGATCCAAAGGCATCCCTATTCATATTACCATGGCGTCAGCTTATGATATTGAGGCAGGCATCCCTCTGAGAACCTTAGGACCTTCCGGCGGCAGTCAGCCCCCATCGCAACCCTCGGACAATGTGATCACAAATCAGCGACAACCCAGACACGATGGCCTTTATGCCCGAATTCTGAAATGTATGTGGGTTGTTGTTGTCGAGTTGCACCCTGTCTGATTGACATTATTTAGACAGACAAACAAACGGACAAGAATCAGTACCAGATGTCGAACTCTATGGAACCGACGAAATCGGTACGAATTGCAGCCTCGCCCGTATCAGATAACTGTTGGCTGTTGCTAACTCGGCGTAGAAAAGGTCACCACCAAGGGTTTCCCCGCTGTCAGCGCATTCCATACCAATTATGCCAATACCAGAATCTGTCGAGCTTTCGATGCGGTCACACAGAGACTTATGACGAGATACCAAAGCCAAATCACATGTCTTCTTGGTGCACTGATGGACCTCGACGCCGAAGGTGCAATCACGAGCGAGTTGTCGGGCGAACAAGGCAGCCAGCCTACTCCCTTTGACAAAGAAAAGTTCATATTGCGATGCCTACGATCCCCCGACCAAATATCTCTCGTCCGAGTTCCGACGAGAGATGAAGGGAGCGAGGAAGACGCTGAACAAAAGAAAGAACGCATTGATGCTTCAAGAGAGAATCTCATTGCAAATGTGGAGCGCATCGTCGACAATTATCGTATGTCACTACCGCTTTCCTGTATTACTATATACTTGCTTTATTAATACCGCTTAAGGTAAGGGAGTTTCCTGGCAATCCGAATTGCACAAATTGCCCCGGGTTTCGCTTGGCACCCATAAAAGATTGTTCAAGCATATAAAAAGCATGGATGGCCTTGCTCCCGATGCGGTCGACTACCTACGAGCGAACGATGACCTTATCTATCCCGATGGCGATCCTCTATACGAGCGTTTCTATATCTTTCTGATCTATATTCGGGGGGCATTCGTCGTAAGTAATCACGTTTTGTTGTCTTTAGGTGAATCGCCCATCCTTCTTGTCGCTGAGATGTGACCGCATCGTTTGAATTATCGGGTTGGCATAGTTGGCCCTGCATAGGATGGGTCTTTCATCTTCCACAAACCAACCTCATTGCTATCTAATTGTACGTCGATACACAACCAATGACTTTAGAACTGACCGTTTTGTCTTCAATAGCAAACTGTCAAGTATCTCAGCTGCAAAACAATTTTCGCAGACGAAGACGTGTCGTTCGGGAAGGGAGCCTACGAAGAATGGCGCATTCGACTTGTCGTCAAATCCCAGATGGTGCTTGTCACTTCTGCGCTTGTGTTGATACCAGTCGGCATAATTTATCTTAAGGAGACATACAAGGGGGTTGCATTTACTGTCGTAGCCTTATTTGGCTTTCTGTTTGCCTTTATACTCATCAGCTTCAATACCCCGATGATCCACGTCGTCTTCGGGCTTACAGCGTACCTTGCTGTACTTGTCAATTTCCTAACATAGGTAACTAGATGCATATCACTGATTTTTGTTTGTTCACTTTTCGTCTTTTCGTTTTCTCCCATTTACTTTAACTTCGCTTTATCCAGGTATAAATGACAACATATAAAATTAAATACTATGATATGATAACTGTGATATTGAAAAGCACCTAAATGCTTACAGGCTTTCGCCTAGAACTTGCATACGCGTAACGGATTCTCACTGCCATATTCAAGCAGCTCCATCAAGGATCAGCCGCCATTGCCTTACGAATACACCTCACAGGCCAACTCTATACTGCTGCTTAGGTAGAAAAACGTCAGCCCGCATTTTTCTTTCCTTTATCTAGCTACTTTTTGCCATTTTTGGGTTATCTAACCTCTGGTGACTTTCTTCGTTTGTCTATATATGTCTAGAACTTGTTATGCGCTTCACAATATTTTGATACTTGCTCTCATATCTACCACTGCAACACATCGAATTGCTCTGACGCGTTTATGACAAGGACCTAAAATAGTATTCACATCCTGCTAGTAATTCTTTTTAGATCTAAAGGTTCTTGGTTTCCTATTTCATTCTTCAATGTAACCTCCCCCTTGCTTGGTACTCTATTTATAGCCATGCCTTGGACCTACCCCTCCCGCCGCCTCCGATTATAGGCCGTTTGCATGAGGTTCGTGATCATCGCCGGCCAATAGCTACGATTTCTCTAGCTGTATGTCTTGCCGTAAGACTGGCAGGCGTTGGCACCTGGCTGTGTGATGGCGTGCCTTTTCAAGATCTAGGTACTGTAGGGACGGATGGAACTCATAGGCCCAATTAAAATGATTCCCTATGTCCTCCGGGACAATACATAATTACCCACAACTTTGGTACAGGTACTCATCCTTCTTACGTAAAGATAACGAGGAAACTAATAATAACTACGTATTGGCGCACGGAAAGCTGCGGCAGAGTCCATTTCTGCCGTGGAACAAAGCAGCTCCGGGGAAATATCATCGACGAAGCCAAGACACACACGTACGGCAAGGAGACTTCTGTATATAGCCAAAGCAGCCCCACGAAGGTGCTTTTGGGACCTTGGCGCGAGAGCAAGTGTATATTGTTTAACGTCACGTATAACGCTTTTGACACCTACGGCCATTCAGCCCATAATTATTTGGTGTAGTCCACAACATTTAACAAGGTATATGTCGAAGACAATCTGAAATGATAGGGTTTTAAACTCTAGCTTATGTTTCTGAAGCTATGGAAGCCTCATTACTTCTCTCTATAGATTTATTCTATACGTTAATCAAATATCCTCGTCTCGATGATTTTTACGGCCCCGTATGTATGATCTCGAGGCGCTTCGTTCTAAACTCAATGTATAATATCCTCACTAGACCTTACTCCTTCACATATTTACCTCCAATAGATAAGCAATCGAAGATGGGTGTTTTATTCATGGCTCTCAGCAGCCCATTTCTCAAATAGTGGTTGGAGTCGAGCGCCTTCGGTATCGGCAAGTTCTGAAAAGTCTCGCGTGGATCCAAAAGGATGATACGGGTAGGGACTAATCAAAGAGAATGAGGATTATTAGCGCTACATTATCCGATTATAAAATGCACCCGAAAATTGAACCATATCCTCGCTGCTAAAAAAAACTCGAGTACCGATTCCATAATTAGGAGTGAATAATGTAACTCACCCGTATTCAGGGGTAAAAGTGATAGGCTTCTTAGAACCGGCTGCTGTAATGATTCGCTTCCAGAGCCCTTCAAAAAACTCGCGCTCGGGCTGAAACACCGGGTTGCTAGGATCAGGACATTGAGAAGCTTGTGTTGTACCAATTCGTGCGTGAATATGCTCAATCTAATAGGATAGTGTTTGAATTAGAAGCGCCAGTTAAAGAAGACGAACTGGAAGTCAATGCTTACGTGTGGTATTATTTGGTTGAGCAATTCATCGTCTTCTGGCCCGGCATCCATAAGTCGCGAACAGACGCAAGTCCAGTGGGAGATATCAGCGGTAACACGCAACCTTTTTGCCTCTGTCAGCCGCTAGGACGATTCTAGAGATCGAAGGGGACGTACTCTGGTACTTGGCTCAAGATCTGTGCAGTACTGTAGGGGTTGTAGAAAGAGCGTAGTCTATGCGTCTCGTGAGCGACCTTATTCGTAAGACCGAGTTCTGCGTCAACCTCTAGTGTTCCTTGATAGAACTTTAGCGATTCACTAAGTGGCCAATGATCACTGCGTAGAGTGTCAATGCAGATACAAGATAGAAGGGTGTTCCCCAGGGCTGTTTTACCTTCCAGACTGCGCGTTTATCTTGAATGGCCTCAATATCTGTGCTCGCTCGAGCTGCTCCCGATAGGATTTGAGGCAGTCTTTAGCCGTAGCACCAAGAGGCCTCGGACCTATGTACTTTGGCCACGGCGAATGAATACTTCGATGCTAGCGTCAACTTTGAATCTTCTAATTTTCTCGGGTGAATCCCTAAGAAAACAAGCTGCCTTTTTCATCTTTCTCACTTACAGAGCAATGATTTCCAGTCCAAATTCATCTGCAAGACGCCGAACACCCAACAAGTCTTCAAGGCCAGCAAAATCGATCTCCACTCCAGCTAAAACGTACAAATATTATCACTTCATTAGTCTCCAATATTGATGCAGGAGATGAGTGAGACTTGCGACTTACTATACCCTTTTTCTTTTAGAGCAGGAAACCATTCTCTCCAAACCTGTAACTCTTCCCCAGGGTCAACTCCCCATGTAGAGCGAAACCGTAGAATGTCAGGCATGGATTATGAGAGATAAGTTACTACCCTGTTTCAGGCCTTGATAAGTTAGAAACAAAGTCATTATTTGGGGACCTCTCAGTATCACGAAATGATTAAATAGTACTCAAGCGACGCGACCAACGACAACAGGACGCAGTCTGTGCTTGATCTACATCATATCCTAACTGACGTATTCAGACATTTTCGGCGATTCTCAACCTCAAAAAAATTACTGCTTTAGGCCCGGCTTGCGTATGAAAAGTCTCGGGGAAAGGGGCATACCCTTTCGGGAAAGCTTTGCCGAACCCCATGCAGCAACCAGCTTCAAGCACAATCCCCCCGGCAAAATACCCCCAAACTCCCCGCATACCCCATACATAAGGGCCGAGCTCAGGCCGGCATAATGATGGTAATAAAACGCCGCCTCCAGTTATATACTCTTGGCACCTAGATTACCACTCGGAGATGTAACGACACATCTTCACCTTGAAAGAGCTGTCATTGGATCTGCCTAGAACAACACGAACGAGGCAGAGACCAGCTCCTGGGTAGTTATCTTTTGGAGGCTTTCTGTGCATCATTATCTTATTCTTGACTCAAAATGTCTGGTGTTGGAGATAGCAAGACCCCTGATTTAGCTGCAATCGAAGATAACTATGTCGAAGATGCTGGTCAGCTGAAGAAAGATGAAGTGGCCGACAACATTCGCCAGCCACACCATGAGCTATATGCGGAGGCACTTCAGCGGTACCCAAGCGACGAGTACATCGATAAGATAGCGGAGGATAAGCTGAGGCGTAAACTGGACTACAAGATTTTACCTTTGCTAGGTATCTGCTATTTCTTTTACGGTAAGGACTTCTCGGAACTGTTTCCTTCTTGTCGGAGCAACTTTGAGAGCGCGAGATTTCCTTCTCGGGCCACGATGATGTCTAGAAACTTCTGAAAACCCTCACAAATCATGCTGTAAATGGCGATAACTGACTCTGGGTGTTGCAGTGAGTTCCTGGGTTTGTCTCATACGGGATTGGGTATAGCTATCTAACCGGTCGCGCCGCAGTACGTTGATAAGACCACGCTCTCCTATGCGGCCATTTTCGGCATCAAGGACGATTTGGCCCTCAACGCAGAAGATTACTCATGGTTATCATCAATTTTCTACTTTGGTTGGCTAGTATGGGCTATCCCATCGAACTTGATCATGCAGCGTTCCCCTCCCGGCTGGTACCTTTCCGCCAATATCTTCCTGTGGGGTGTGTTTCTGATGGCACAGGCTGGGGTGCATAACTTCGCCGGCCTTGCTGTCTTGAGGACTATTTCTGGTGCTTTCGAGGCTATTGCCGATCCCGCATTTATGCTTATCACGAGCATGTATTATACAAGGTCCGAGCAGCCGACCCGCATATCCGCGTGGTACGCTTTCAACGGCGTTGGTGTTGCTGGTGGTGGTCTCATCGGTTTGTTCACCCCCTCTCCCCCTTCTTCTGTGCAATGTCGGAATTTTAATTTGGGAAAACTCAAGGTTACGGTATTGGAAACCTAAAGGGCGGGCTGCAGTCCTGGCGCTACGAGTTCCTAATTGTTGGCGCGTTCTGTACCTTCTGGTCTCTTGTCCTCGCCCTCCTTGTACCAAACTCTCCTGCAACATTCCGTGGGTTCAGTCACGAAGAGCGTCTGATAATGATCGCACGCATGCGAAAGAATCAGACCGGTGTTGAGCAGAAACATATCAATTGGGGCCAAATAAAGGAGGCCTATCTCGACTACAAGACCTGGCTCTTCTTCTTTTTGGGCTTTGTGGGTAATATTCCGAATGGAGGTATCTCGAATTTCTCTACACTCGTTATTCAAGGGCTAGGATTCGACATTTTACACACCGCTCTTTTGGGTATTCCCCAAGGCGTACTGGTGGTCATCTGGATTGGACTCGGCGCAGTTTGCAATCATTATATGCCTAAGAATTGCCGTACCCTCGTCAGCGCAATTTTTATGCTCCCGACTATTGCAGGCGCTCTCGGATTTCTACTCGCTCCGCCCGACGCCTACGTTGGTCGTCTCATCTGCTTGTAAGAAATTCAATGTATAATTCGATTGTGCGAGTCTCGTTTGAAGCTAACTCATGAGTCGCTTAGTTATCTAACCGGCTCCTACCAGGCCTCTTTCGTCATTAGTCTTTCGGTCATTATCAGTAACACCGGTGGCCAATCAAAAAAGATGATTGTTGGCGGTATGATCTGGCTGGGCGCCTGTGTTGGCAACATTGCGGCCCGTTCTTCTATAAGTCTGAGCAGGCGCCGAGGTATACGTTGGGCATCGGATCGCTGTTGGTCGCGAATTTTATCGAGCTTGCGATATTCTTTGTTCTTAGGTACTCGTTCATGTGGGAGAACAAGCGCAAGGAAAAGAAAAGGGAGCAGATGCGTCAAGATGGTACTCTCGAAAGCCTGAACAACACTGCATTCAAGGATCTCACAGACAAAGAGAACCCTAATTTCGAGTATGTATATTAAAAAGTTAGCTAATTGAGTATCGGCCAAATGAAATGGATTTATTAGAATCTTAACGTCAATGCTTAAGGTTAGATAGCTGTAGTCTCGATATGGGGTAACACTTTGCTGGATATAATTAAAATGTTTTCGGTATCAGTGGCAGGGTTGCGCAAACTAGGTAGGTAGGCACCTTTCAGGATGTCCCAAAATGCCCAACTCAGCATGTTAAGCAGTTAATGGAACAACTGGCCGCTAGTAACGTAGGGGAGGTTTAGCTCTTAGTTTGTATCGCTAAAAGGGTTTCTGATATTGTAGAGCACTTATATAGCAACCTGAAAGGTAGCCCATTAACTGAGGAACGGTTACTTAGGGATAGTTATTTTAGTACTATTATTTGCCCTACTATATTTGTATATATAAATATATAGCTCCTAGACTATAAACTTTAGTATTTAGTTTTAATATAACTTAGTTTTTAGAATAGATTTTTAGTTTAATATAACAATTATATTAAATTATAGGTTATTTTTTAAAAAAGGATTTATAAGTATAAATAGCTATTTATATAGCTTTATAACAATATATTATAATTACTACATATATAAAAAAGTATAAAAATACTTTATTTAATTATTTTAATATTTATTTTATATAAATAAAAAAAAAAAAAAAAAAAAAATTG
>NQIM01000634.1:0-18446 GCA_003426235.1 Xylaria polymorpha
CGCCCACTCACTCACTCACTCACTCACCCACCACTCACCTGACCAACTGCCAACCTGACTGGGCCGCTGCCTAGCAGCTCGCGCGGTATGCCTCTTCGGTACATGGTCCCGTCTAGGTTAGCTTCGGATAGAGTCCTAAGAGTACACACAATAACCAGTGCCTCGTCGGAGCCGAATGTTTCTTCTCGCGACAAGCTGCACGTTCAGCAGTATACTACAGTAGTAAGTAATGCAGAGTTGTTAGAGCTTGGAACACTAGTGAAGAACTCCCTGTTGATCTACGCCGTCATTACGCAGTATTGCTACAGGCGAAAGAGGAGCAGCGTTACTGTACGACTTCAATATACCTAGGTAGCTCGAGTTACAGGCCGCGAGTGGTGTCAGCAGTAGCTAGGTGAGTACTGTAGTAGTCCCACATATCCGCGCGGGTGTTACTTGAAGCAGGCGTGTAGATTGATTGTACCGTAATTGAGCAACATACGGTACCTCTTTGATTCCGTACTGTCGCGACCACCGAAATCAGGTCGGTGATGAGCAAATATCTACTACCTACTGTATCTAGGTGAATAGTCGGGTGAGTTTTGCAGGTTGTCATTCGACGGCTACTACTCTTACGAGGAAGACCTACCTACCTACCTTTCCCCTTTACCCCTCTTCATTCTGATTGACATAACCTTCATCGTTTGTGGTTGGAGAGATCGTCGCTCGGGACCGTTAGCATTATGCAATGGTGTGCATTAGTAGCAATAGCAGGCCCTACAGCATGCATATCAACCTTGCCTGGGGCAAGGCTTCTCAGATGATCATGATGCCTTGACTGGATATGCCTGGACTGGACTGGACATGATGCTGGTCATTGCATGGCAGCCTGGAGGTGGAGGTGCTTCTCGATGCAACCACATCCTCCCTTCACGTTGTAGTACATCGGTATGGGCCTATCATAGCCGGTTGTCATGGCATGCGCAGATGCTGTACCTGTCCACATCCAGCTAAGAAGGATCATCATCCTGTGCCACATGGCAAAGGCGTGGGAGGGAGTCGGGACAAAGAGAGGCGAGGTGAGGAAAAGCATAGTACCTGCACTACAGTACACATACGCTACACTCGAAATCCGCGTACCTTGCGGACACCTACTCACAGGTACGGTAGATACGGTAGGTACAGTAGGTAGGTCGGCGAGCAAACAGGGGTTGTATCAAGATTAGCCGTGGTATCACAGTGTTCGGAGCGAGGCGCGTATACTATGTAATTTACGAAGCTGCATCTGTCTGGCGTCAATCAGCTGTAGCGGGGTTGAACCACTCTTCTAACAAGTTTGGCGGAGAAAGCTGCTGCTGTTAGGACGTGGCCATGCCGCCTTACTGTACTTTTGCTTCATTGCGATCATATCAGGGGCAAACGACAGACAAAAAGTTGAGAGGGGCAAACGGGCCGTCTCCTCTCTGCTATTGTCCAAATGCAGGCCATATTGCACGGTTGCGTTGATGCCAGATCGTTTACAGCCAATGTCCATCCATGTCGCCATGTTTAATCACAATTCGTTCTAAGTATAGAAATGAAATGTGGGCAGGGTCCGCGAAGGGGGGGCTTTCTCTGGCTATTTCACACGATACCACGTCGGACTACTATGGCCACTGGGGCTTTATCTGCTACGCCGCACACACGCATCGAGCGTGACGATTGGACCGCTTCCTCTTATCCTCATTGTATCGTATCGTGGCAGTGTCGTGTGTATGGCATCCATCCGCACACCATACTGTACTGTGGCTGCTATACCTACGCCCACTCCCTGTTTTTCAACGGCATCCATACGTATCTACTACCTATACGGAGGCATGACCATACTCATCCGGGGTCGGCTAGGGACGCGATCGGCCTAGGCTAACTCCTCTGGCCCGATCTAATGCATGGACTTTTCCTACAGAAGCCGAATGTCTTGATTCTCCCTTGAAGGATTGCATCGCATCGATGCGTGCGCTGCGCCCAGCGGGGGAGGCGGCCAGAAGATCGATAGGGGATGTGTCCAATGTGTCCAAGGCCGACTATCTTTTGCGCCTGTTGGCGAAGGCAACCGCAGACGAGAGGTGCGGGTATCTTCAGCGAGTAACGCCCTACCCGGGATGCGTATGCTGCCTGCAGACTGACTGCCAGGTAGCTAATTAATCCAGGCTACCTGCTCGTTCCAATCAAATACCGATACTCCCAAAGACCTATTATGCATACGCCGGATTCTGGATCTGTGCCGCCTGCTGTTTCATGTCGGGAGTCGTGGATGTTTCTGAAATGGATGAGTAGGCGACTGGGCCTACCCCATGCGCTTCTTGGCCGCACATTATCCCACTTACCGACGGCTTCTTTCTTCGTCCCCCTTGAGATACGGGATGAATTCGAATCGGTATTCTCAAGTCGGGAGGAGATGATAGAACGCTCAACAGTGGTAGGCGAGCTAGCTACAGACAGACGACGAGAGTCGACTTGGACCAAACATTTCTAAACCCGAGATTATGAATCTGCCCAATGATGGTCATCATTGGCCATGATGGATGCCTTGCAGGACATCATACATGGTGTGAGGTTGCGTTAGAAACTCCGTATCAGGTTAAAGGAGACCGCGTGACAAGGCTAATGCTACTCAACTACTCAAATCGCACTTAATACAGTACTGATATGTCTGATCTAGACCTAGGGATCTGTAAGGATACTACGAGAGTCCTTGAGACTCGCGTGTTCATAGGCCTAACAGTTCAAGCTTCAGGGGGTTCTCGGCCTCGCAGGTGTGAATCGTACTAGAGAGTCCTAGTAGCACTAGGATATAGGATAGTCCTACTCTCGAGTGTCTGTAGTTTCCTGGATCACTTGGGGTAAACTCTAATAACATGTTAGTTATGGTGGCACTAATACATCAACGCCGCTCGGCCACAGGATACCCCGGGGTTGAATGGTCGGGGTTGAAAGCTCGAGGTTGAGCGAGACGCTTGCCCCTGCGTCGCCGCCTCTTGCTTGCATGTTGGAAAGCATAGAGCTTCTCGTGCTTTTGGAATCGAAAGAAAAGTAACTACTAAGTCTATCGAGATATGATGCGTATTCGATAATAATAGAATCGGAACGTGAGTTGCTTCAGCTATGATGAAACAGGTGGAAGATAGTTAACAGATCTGCCGCGGTTGATGCCGATACATTACACTAAATTGGTAACTGGACTGGTTCCTTCATGAAAACCGTCCGAATGCGAGCCTACAGCAGGTTGCTTGCTTGCGCGAGCGGTACACCCCTCGAAGAGTACCACCACACCCGTCTCTTTATGCCTGCTGATATAAGCTCAGGAGTCGACCAGCCTAGCTCCAAAAATACCGTGCTGTAGCGTAGATTGAAAAGCTTATTCAGGGATAAACCCAATCCGGGAGTAACTCGAAGTGTAAATACGCGGTAACTCGTTAACGATTAGACTCGATCTGTGGCCGTATCCTTTGAAGGCTGTGCCTGTAAGGGTGATTCTAGAACCAGCTCCAGCTATGCTTCAGTCCATGTCGCCTGGAGGCGGCGAGTGTGTTTTCTGCCCCCAAACTCATCTCGCCACCTATTGCCCCTCAGTGGAAATTACAGAGACGGCTGTTAGCGGCACCTCTCTTACTTTGCTGATGTCGAACGTATACGTAGTCATGCAGCAAGCGGTTACGGGAGAGGGTATTGTGTGTGGAATCGTGCCTTTGCTCTTGGTAGATGACGAGTCATCGTCTCTGGAGACATTGAACAGGTCTAAAATAGGTGGTGACAGGGACCAACTCTCATCTGAATGGCTAGTTACTCTTCGAGTACATGCTAGGTGGACTTCTCTGATTTTTAGGTGTACTGCTACCCTGGGAGCAATAATGATATTGCTTCAAGGTAAAGCAACTACAACCAAGCACCAAGTCAATAAACATGAAGCCTGAAGCTCTACCAAATGGCAAAACTCGTGATACTGTTGACTTCATGTTAGATATATTGATTGAATTAGAGACAGATTCGTTGCTTCAATGAGGTCCGTTTGTATATTGTTCGGTGAAGACGTACTACGAGTAATTATGCCGTCTAGATATGTTGGGAGAGATCTCGTCGTACAGAATGTTAGTAATATCCGTATAACGGCCTCGGTTTCCCGGTCTACCGTGCCCTATTTACATAATAATGCATACGAATGTGCGTACGCACAACCTCATCACGCCGTGGCCTGAGGTGGGGTGAGTTTAGGTGACTTTCTCGAGTAGCGTACACTACCGTTGAGGATTTCTGCCTTCAACAATACGGTTACTCCCCCTATTGGTTTGTGATCCGTGCATCCCGGGCTTGGGATAATAGTACCGGAGGACCCGGGTCTAGCGGTTAGTCACCTCACCACGAGTCCACTACCTAGGACTATCTTGATAAGTAGTAAGTGAATTACAATATGCCCCAGACCGCACCGCACCGCACCGCACCGCACCGCACTGCACCACCCTCTGCCGGGTCCTTTTGGGTGTTACGGATATGTAAGTAGACACTGGCTGACCAAGTCGGAAATAATTGTGTCTGGCTAGAGTCAGATTGTACTTATGAGCACCCGACCGGCAAGTCAGCATCTGATATCGGCTAATGTAGCGCTGAAGAGTGGAAGCGTAGTGTAACTAGGCCAAGTAGTATAGTTGTGGACTTTATGGGTGAGGTCTGTCCATGAGTAAGACGAAATTGTCTTGCCATTATCATATAGTTAGAGCTAGCTAGCAGTGATATTAGAAAACAAGCAAGTATTGTGAATTCACGTGCTGCATGATATTGCTGGGAAGTGACGATAAGGCGTCAAACATTGTTTCCGCTAGCCAAGACAAGAACAGTTTCACGGCGCACCTTGATTAGGTAGCTTATTCCTGAAATAGTCTAATCCGAACACGTGAACCAGCTAGGCTGGGGTAGGTGGCGTCGCATCAGCTTGGATTCGCTTAGAGTGGACGATCGACGCAGAGGAGCAATAAGGTGAGATGCTAGATGCTGGTGTGGCCGACCCAATTATATTTCGTACCAGTTGCGTACTGTAGCGTTACATGGTTCTTGGCCTTTAGCTTGGCCAGACATGGGAGACGACCAGATGATGACGGCAGAGGCGGCCAGTTTTGCCATGTGCGTAGGGAACCGCCAAGCATTGTTTCCGCGCTCACGTTATGGTGGTTGAGTGGCAGCTAACCATGGGCACGCCGTGTTTCAGAAAGGGTTATTTACGGACATAAGAACAGCCTGACTAACGATGGCACAAGACAACCAGCCGGCAATTTCTCTACAGCAGCGCAGTAGCGTTGTACTAGGTTAATATATTACAGTACATACGTACTGTAGTATGGTATATCCATAGCAGCTGTATTGCGGCACAGTGGCATCGGATGACAGAGAGCCCTCAATCTGATGATCGCCAATGGCCGTGCCTCGTTTGGCTCAGCTGGCCAGACGGCACGAATGATGGAAGAAGTTTTTTTTGTGGACCGTGTGCTATCAATAGTATCACGAACCCTGTGGCAATGGAGCCTGTCTCCATGACGGCTTGTTCGCAAACACTACTATACTAGTTGCGACGAGATCACGGTGTTCGCTTTGCGAAGGCGATCGGGTGTTTGGGGTTATGGGAGCATCTCAGTCTTGTGTCGCAATGTTGGTTGAGAGGCTGACTACAGCACGGCGGCACAGTAGTGACAGCAGCGAACAGCTGAACACTGCACTGCACTGCTTGGGCTGTATAGAGTGATGCTGTACTGTGATGGAGGTGTCAGGGCAGCATGCGAAATGCACATGCAACCACAACTTTGCGGAGAAACAACCCACCGGGGCCAATGGAAGGCCTGGTGTTGATCTTGGAGGTACAGGGTCCCCGAGCCTCGGCCATTCAGCTTCATGTATGACCCAAGCCTCTATCAGAGCACTGAAACAGGGCGACGGTTGACTTGCTTCCGGTAAGGCGACCCTTGCCCAGGTGTACCCTCGGCAAAGAGCTGGCTATCTCGATGAAAGAGCTCATTGGCAGTTGAGCACAGAGTTCTAGGGTATTGCTTACTTGTAGGTATGCTGTGGAGGTTGAATAGCAGCTCGTTGTCACCCATCTGATAAATCCGAGAACGGCCGGCTCCCGTAGACGCAATCGATTGCCACCATCGCCCAGCGGAAAACAACTTCGGGCATATGGCGGGGTATCGACCTATAGCAAGGGAAACGACATACTAAATGAAGTCTTCTTCTTGGAATATTGTCTGTCACTATGGCTCGTCGCGTCTCAAAGTCTCTGTGCAGCCAAGGGCTCTCATAGAGCTGTCGAATTACCGTTTTTGTATGAGCGCAATCTCTCGTAATGGGTATCAGAACTTGGAAGACAATGGTCCGCCACCAAACATACTGGCGCACACACGGTAAATACCATCTATTGAGTAGGTCTTGGCACCATTAGTCGGTGTGCATATCAATTTTTTGGAGCTGCAAACGCGAGAAGAGGGGTTCATAGTTAAGCATGTCAGACAAGCACCAGCGTCTAATGGACCATTCAACCCAAAAGCTCCCCTGTCAACTGTATGGGCACTCCATCCCGTCCTCTATCTTTGTGAAACCTGTTTAGGACGTAGAATTTCTGCAGAGGTGCGGGAGAGGGGAAGAGGTGCCAATTGCAGCCTGGTCATGACCAGGACATGTATGCAGGACTACGCATATGAATGAGGGGATACTCGCTATGCGCTGAGTGGTTGTTTCGCGACCTGCACTTGCTGTGCCGTAACGACGCGTAAAACAGAGGGAGATATTCCGAAGTTGCCATCGGAAGGACCCTGAGATGTTTGTTTGTTTCAACCGTTGGTTCGAGCTGATAGGTTTCGTACTTGGCTCTATAGTAAGTAGCCAAGAAGCGGCGTCTTGCGAGCTTCACACACACCCCCATCGTGAATAATAGGATGCAGAGAACGAATATCCCAACTGAACTAGAACACGGCTGCATGCAACTCGGTTCTGTGTAGCGTAGCTACAGCCCACCCGTAACATCTCGGATAGCTCAGCTGTGCTGAAGCGACGTTTCTAGTGCTTGGTCGGGGTCGTGTGAAAATGTGGCGCGCGTATTGAATGGAATTTGCTTCAGGTTGGGTCAATGTGATTGATGCGTTTACAGTAAAGTGTACGAAGAAACAAGAAACCCAAGGTTAGCGGATCTTGGTTTCCTGGATGACGCATGCTCGCAACGCTGTGACTCAGCCAATGAGGTTGTTGACTGTTTGTCGTCGGCCGAACTGGTGCGTGACAGGTGGCAGGGACTTTGCGGGGGATATTGGCCCGCGCCATTAATTCCGGGCAGCGTTGTTGATGAGAGTATAGTAGAATGACACAGTCTCGGGCAACACAATAGATACATAAGTAAACATGGCTAACATTCACTAGGCAAGTATAGTAGAACTAACTCCGTTCGCAGGTTTCGAACAGAGAGGTTTATACCGCCTATTATCGAGTCTGGGGTATATGCGAAGGACTAATCTGTAAGTGTATTAACTACCTATGTAGATCTTGACGTAGGCTAGGCAATTCAAAAGGACCTAAGTTGCTAGTTTGACGGTAATGTCCGTTGGGTATCTTGTGAATGAAGACCTTCCATGATAATTACTTTTTTGTTGTAGTACCTAGGTATTTTACACTACTGTGCATAGTAAGTATTGGGCGTAGTTGGAACTCGCGCCAACTGCCTGACTGGGTAAGGCTATATGGCCCTGAACATGCATAAATGAAATAAAGGAAGATGTGAGTGCCGGAGGAGACTGGGACTAGATCAAAAGGGTTGTTGAAGTTGGCTGGGTAGTCTGCTAGTTAGTTGCCTGAGCCAGCATAGCTGTTCCGCATCAGGACACCATGACACACGTTACTGTTTCCCAGACATGCAGAGAGAGATAGGCTAACCACACCGGCGCAATGATAACGCGCGCTGGTTCACTTCTCGCTCTGCGGAGACTGGGGGCCGGGGAGGGAAATGTTACGACTGCTTGAACCATCGTTGAGCGGTGCGCATGACTGTTCAGGAGATGAATTTGTGTGGTTCGTCTAATGATAGATACTGATCGTGGGTCTTGGGGATATCTATTATAGTACGTCGACTAGTGATGCTACCATTTCGGTGCCGTCACTGACAGTGCCTGGGTAGTGGGTATACAGGTATACATACCAACACCCCGCACTTCACCTCCCAGCAGTGTACGGCGTTACCGTCTGTGATAATCACTGCAGTGTTGGCGTGCGTTGTGTTTCATGCCCATGGATCTGCATAACTGGCTATGCAGGAGCCCACAGTTCCAAAGTTGTGCCCTCACGGGCTCACCCTGCATCATGAATGCTGGGATGCTGGGTACTGGATGCTGTCTGCGACCCGCTGCTGCGAGTCGGTGGTTGGTTACTGGTCCGTTGCCAGATGGGCTGCAGGGGGTAAAGCTCAGTCCACAAGCACGTGTACATGGACATGGTTCGAGTTGCATCGGTGCATTAGATGGTGGGGGCAGGGCGTCGGGGCCATCTCTGTACACCACGGTACCCTCCCTCCTCGCCGACACTCTGGTCACTCAACGCTCTAGACTACACTACAGTACTAGGTAAGTACCTAACCTAGTGTTAGAGGCGGGAGGATGGGTGGTGCTGTGATACCGAGGACGTACCCCTGGGCTCTGTGGACTCATGGCATGCAATTGAACCACGAGGCTTCTCGAGAGCTTCTTGAGAGCTTCTAGAGAGCTTCTAGAAACCGTTGCCCGGGCTCTGTCAGATACGGTAGTATTACTATGTGTCTTCTTAAGTTGCTAGCGGAGCAACCAGGGTGTTTACACGTGGTCTTAGTAGTAGAGAGGGAGCTGAAGCTGCAGAAGTATTATTCCGATGTCATTCGGCAACATACCGCCCGCCGTTCTGCGGTGCTAGACCGCCTTACTGGGAGATGGAATCGTCGGTGTTTATCGAGGTTGGTCTGTGTGCCGGTGTTACCCAGGTCTTCCGCTGCACAAACGTACAGTACAGGGGGATCGAGAAATACTTACATCATGGATATAGTGTACAACAGCAACCACACGATCATGTGTTAGGTACACTACGCCATACAGTACGTTCAGCAATATGAATGTGATCGACATCCATGATGTTCAATTCCCCCAGGTGAGGTGCATAAAAAGCGAACTTGCAAGCTCAGAAACTGCAGCGTTATCATTTGCTATTATTAGTACCTAGTAGTTCTGCACTGTAGTGCATTTGGTGTAGGTATTCGAGTTTAGTGGATACCCCCGAGTGTTACAGAAACACGCCTTCCGTATAGGGACTAGACCTATGCCGTATCCTTCTTAATCAAGTATGGTACTTTTCTCCCATCATGGTACACTACCTAATCCGCCAGGAGATTCCTAATTGCCTGTCAAACCCAATCACACCTGCCTGCACTTCCACTAGCAGAATTAGACATAGGCTGTATCCATCTCCTACCGTGCCATATTTTAGTACTGTGGAGATGGTCAAATACTGTACTGTACTGTAAGTACTGAGGCTAGGGTGCGAACACGCAATCCCACCTGGATGGTTAGTTAGATTACCAGATGCACTCTAACTCGTTATAGAACATTCAGATACTATTTAAGTATCTACGTACTGTAGGTATAGGTAGTATATTTAGTACCCATGCCACGAGAGTTGGAGCACTAGCGCACGTATGCGAAACGTACGAAGTAAACGAGCACCTCGGTCCCGCGTAAATGAGTAGTGTAAGTAGGTATTGTAAGTAACAGACAGCTAACTGTGGCTAACGCTTATTCCCCCTGGTGTATTATTTAGCGCACTGCTTATAGTGAGCACGATGTACAGCCCGGATTCCGGATTGACGGATTAGGGAGAGGCTTGAGCTATGTTTGACGATTGTGAAGTGCCGAAGTGCGGAACCTATTCATGTAGTACAGATACAGATACAGATATGTAGGTCCAGGTCGTTACACACGATAGCGGGATGATGGAATGCTACCTACCTGGGTACAGATTACGCTTGTATGTATAAGTACAGTAGGTATGGAGTCTACTATATCGTATCAATCAACCCCGATGGAAATTACTTTGCTTGTAGCAGCGTTTCCATCGGTCAAAAATATACTTACCTGTTCAAGTGTATACTGCGTATCTTGCCGGATGATGATGATGATAATGATGATGATGTACCCTAAAATAGAAGTCAAATCTCAATACACTGCATACATAGTACCGTACCTGTATCTCTGTGACAAGTGGACCTGGGGTTAGATCTCGTGAAGTGGATGTGGGTATTACACTGTGTATACGGTACTCGGGTAGGTTTGAGCAGGTTCGTGGCGTTCTCATCAAACAGCGCCAACAAATTCCGAGGTAAAGGCGTAGCTGCTACAGTACTATACGGCTTTGTACATACAGTATGGTGGCATCGACGTCAGATGCAGTGGGGTTGCATCAAGCTAGGCCCTCTCGCCTTCTCACAAACGTGGCTCGGGACTACTGTAGTGAGGCTTAATCTAATTTGCACGAAGCACCGGAATTGACGAGTGCTGGTGTATTTTGTGGCAAAAATCATCTCTACGATCTGCTGAAGTCTGTAAAATGCCCAGAACGACAAGAAGGTAGACTTACATGTTCGGTAGATGCTTTGGGGGATATTTAATTCGGGATCTTTAGGCACACACACGGGCAGTTCTCATCGTGGGCCACATTTGGGTCATTTCCCCGCAATAAGGAGGGAGAGAGGAGAGGATAGGCATAGTAAGAAATATACTGGGCAAATGTACCTATAGGCGTATGTACTTACCTATCATGGCCTTCTTCGGGCGATTAGCAGAGTTCTATCTTTAATCATTGGTATCAAGTTCTCACAGTAGCATGGGGTCCCAACACATTGGAATGGCTGTGTACGCAACTTAAGAGAGACATCAGAAACAACGGGGCGACTAATTAGACGCCAGCGCTTGATCAAACAGAAGCGCCGCACGGTTGGGTTGCTTTGATGTTGGCTGAGTAAAGCCGCCCGCCTCAGTCTTTGAGTATTCTTGACAGCGTAGTTAATGCGTGTTTTCGTTCAAGTGGGCCGCTGTTTGAGTCGTTGGACAGTGCCTGTTCTTTACTAAACTTGCTAATAATGAACTATGAAGAACTACTGTAACTAAAAATTTATGGGATACTCTATTGCATGAATGACGTTCGAACATTGCTCTAATTCTCGTGTTTAGTAAGCTTCTGAGACATCGTTTCTCTCTCTATCTTCCGTTTTTGTTTCTCTCAAGCATAGCGTATCTTTAGCAGTTGACCTGGGCCCTCGACAAGAGATGTAATCCACGGAGTGTTCGAATTTGTATAATAGAGATATAAGTCATTGGAGGAATGTACCTTGAAACCACGGGTTTGGTTCGCTGGTGTGTCAAGTTATGTACTTAAGTTCCTATCTTTATTCTCGTCCCCACTAGCTTATCTAATATTGCAGCACAGTCAGGCGATCGAATAGACGGGATTACAGTAATTTTAATGGACCTATAAAGTTGGTTTTAAATAATAGCTGGCGATGTATAACTATAGCTCTGTGCATGGTCTGGTCTCCTTACGTCTGAGGTACGTCTTACGACTACTTATCTAGGTGATAGAAGTATAATTACGGCTTCTAGCGGGGCACATCGGCTTCATCAATCGATCGGGTTAATATATACTAGTAACTAGCATATGGAAAACAACTTCTTCTTTGATGAACAGAAGGGGTCTTACTAGTACTCACTTTCGGTTCGAAGACTAAAGGCCAAACGCCGTCACCAAGTGGCGGGAGGTCGTTTGAAAATCGGTAGCAGCTGACATGCCCCACATGCCTCTGTTCTTCAAGGACCAGTGCCAGACGGTTGAAGGAGCTATCCACTTGCGGCTAGTGCAGTTGCGCAAATAGTGCAAACCCCGGCCAAGGGTGGCACTGCGTCTTCCCCCACCCCTTTCTTGGTTTCTCCTGGTCTTTCACTGCCCATGTACTGTAGGTATTTGTGTCAACGCTCACCACACCACCCACTGCATCTAAATGAAGCCGGCTTGGATTCGCGTACCCCCAGGGCGGGATACTAGGGACAGGGACCAAGTGCGAGTCCTTGCCGGCCGCTGGGTCCAAGACCCCTGTCACTCGGTTTTGTTACTCACTTAGCCTGATCTGGTTAACAACCTACAGCTTAATATGGCATCGTTAAACGGACTACAGTACACCATGTCACCCCAGTCCTTGGTTCGCGGTACTTTACTGTGTAGATTGTTTTCTTCCAGGTACCTTACATGGACTACTCGTACTACCGTACTCTGTACTCTCAATTGTACCCCGGAAGAGACACCGTCAACAACAAAGAAGCAAGCGTACATTTTGCTCTCATGTGTGCTGACTCGTCGGATGCTTTCCTCATCACCACGTCGTACGTTAATGCCATGAGCGGGAAAGACAAGAAGCTGAATACGACTCTTGCGTCGGCCACGATTAAGCATCCCATCTGGACGTCGTGTACTATGTAGGTAGCTCGATGGAGAATATGCCCGCCACTATGGGACAGTACAAGACAGCTACTTAAGATAGGTACGCAGTAGTGCGAGTTGGTGCCACCCACACCCACACCCCTTCTTGCTTACCCCCTACCAACAGGCTACAGGCTACAGCGTGCCTCTTTACTCTCCGACCAGGCATGTACCTAGTCTCGTACCCACACCTCTAAGGTCGACAGCTTGGACTAGGGTGACTTTAAGTCCTCGAGGTGCGTTTGTTTCCAAAGGATATGGCACAGGCGGCGTTCACTACCCCCATGCCACCACTCACCAAGGGTCGATACTCGATCCACCGGGGTACTGCCCCAATACTCATACATTTACTTATAAGTCTACCAAGCTCCCCAGTCCCTGGCAGGCTTACGGCTTGATTAAGTTGAGGCTGAGAGGCATCTGAAGTCAAATACCTGATCTGCTGCCAAACATAGTCTTGAAACGCGCCTTTACCTTTCTATCTCTCGAGTTGAAATATCTTCATCGGACGACACTTCAGTCTTAGTACCGGCCCGTGCTTGCCTTTTCATATATACCACGATTTACCTAGTTGGCTTCTACTGACACGACCAACATAGAGCAACTGTACGTTTGCCTTCGATTTTTTTTTATCGATTCTCTCTCGTCTCTACCGCGCAATGGATTCCTTTCGGTCTACACACGTTGAGCGCTCTAACTCACTCCCGCCCAGGTCAAACATAAGTTGTGCAGACTTGGTGGTAGCAAGGCCACTGATGCGCCCTGTCGATTCACTAAATCGGTCTCACGTTTATTACGAGCAAGAGATAGCGTCACGCAAGATCAGTTCACAGTATCGGGCCGCTCCTTACTCCCAGGACGTAACAAGCCATCCCGCCGATCTCGGGTTGAATTCGTCTCTCCTTGAACATAGCCGTAGCGACTTTGATATTGGGTTGGGTGGCGCTCGAACGCAGCCCCAAGGCACATCAATCCGACAAGAGGAAACAGGCCACGAGCTTTCCCGATCTATCTCGCCTCCAACAGGACTACCAACCATGAGGTTAGTTGGTTTAGCCAGAAGTGCGGTTCCTCTAGCTAATATCACAATGAATAGTGCTGTCGCAGTTTCATTTGATCCTAGGATGGAGATGGGTGTTCCGCGTTCAACGTACACTTGGCATAGTACGTTTTTCCTTTCAAACTTTTACTCCGGACTAGCACTTATGAGAAATTCGTATCAGGTATGCCTGGTCTCGAGTCGAGCCCTGAACTGCTCTCCCATGACATATCCAGTGTTGGTCACGGATCGGATATCAGCAGTCTGACTCCTCCAAGCGGCTCAAGGTCCTTGACATCAAGCTCGCCTCGACCTATCTTAACACCGGAACAACGCGAGTTGAAACGACAACGTGACCAGGCGAGAAGAGATTCAAAAACGTCTGCTAGAGTTCGCCGTGGTATGAGTAACAACTCTTACCCCTCAGCGGCGCAATCTCCTCCTGTGACGATGCACGACTTTTCCTCCGCCCCAGCTATGCCGATATATACAACAGCTCCGTCGCAGATATCGCTCCTGGCCGAACCCGTAACAACCGTTGGACCATCTTACATGTCCGCTTATTCAACATCCCCTCTGCCGGACCACGGAAGTTCCCAGATGTTTCCTCATTATTCACCTCTGTAGGTTATCTCGAGTTGTAGTATGAAAATGACTTGGCTAATATGTTGTGGAAGACCTTCTAACGATTATATGGGAATGAGTTACTCAGCTGGGTATCCTCCTCCGCCTTCAACACAAAGTCTTTCTTCTCAATATAGGTGAGTTGGGAAGTTTCTCCAGCTAACAAGTTATTTTTCTGACTAAATATTGTAGCAGCCGAGCTTCCTCTATGTCCGAATCCGGGATCATGTACTCGGTCCAGCCACCAGTTTTGCCTTCAGGCAACCCACCTACAGCGGATGCTGGGCATGTTCGAGTAGTACAGAGCCGACCTAAACCGCAGTGTTGGGAACATGGATGCAATGGGAGGCAGTTTTCTACATTTAGCAACCTCCTACGACATCAGCGCGAGAAGTCTGGACAGGCAGCCAAGGCCAGCTGCCCCAACTGCGGTGCCGAGTTCACCAGGACAACGGTAAGTGCATGACTGGAAAATTACGAGATGTATCGAAAACTAATGGTGATGGTAGGCACGCAACGGTCATTTACTACACGACAAATGCAAACAGAGACGCAACTCATGAGCATGCATAACTCTTTGTACAACAACGGCTCATATATTCGATTCTTTGAATTACATATCTATTACGGCAACGTTTTACGGGACAACGCTTTCATCACAATGAAGCAACTATTGGCGCAACGGTGATTTGGTTTTGGACGACCTTGGCCGTTTAACTACGGGTGGGCTTGACTGATGTGGCATGTTCATTTGAACCAAGGCGAATGGTTATACGGAAGGCATGTTTTTGTGGAGGAAGCAGAGAGATGGTTTCCAGTTGTTATTTATATACCCCACCCTTCGCTTCTCGAGTCACCATCTTGACTGTCTATAGTTGTATATAAAGAGGAATGGAAAAAGGAAAACTTTCTGGTCTTACATGACGTTTCTACTCAGGTTGTTTCTTACCTGGCTCGATCGAGGAGGAGTTGGCTCTGGTGTTCGGGGGTCGGTGGGGGCGGCGTGCTCAAACATAGCAGAACAGAAGAACAGGTTGCGCTCATGGAGAAAGTGCTTTGGCAAGGACGTTTGCCGACCTAACCCACAAGCCACCAACGTTGAACCGCTGCAATGGTGTACAGCAGGGAGAAGCCGTGATTGCAGTTTATGGGTCGGGCCACAGAAGTACAGTAGGCACCCTACTAGTGTAACATGGCCACAGCCTGCACTTCGTTGAAGACGACGTTCTTAATTGGCTCGGATACTGAACTGTCGGTACAATGAGACTTTAGCTGGGAGCCCGTCGCAATGGTTGAACCCCTGTCATTTGGTCACCTTAGTATAATATCTAGGTAGGTCCTATATGTAGGTACCTCGTCGATGGGTGCCAAGTCTTGGCGGCCAATACCACAAGGCTTTCTTTGGTCAGGTCATGCACACTCATCCAGTTACACTAGGTACTGTACGGATGGTGCAGAGCTAATGCGAACCAACCAACCAACCATAAACACCACCTTACAACCTTCGGTTTCCTATCCCCATAGATTTGCAGATGTGCTCTTTTGATGGCAAGTCACAAGTCACAAGTCACATGGTGACATGGCTACCTAAGGTACGCAATCCCCTCTCCGGGAGATAGATAAAGAGATAAAGACAAGCCTCGTCGACGGGCCAAATCAGCTCTAATCGTACTTTACATATGCATGTTAGGTATAACTACCTACCTAGATACCTAAGCAATAGAGTCAAGGTACCTACAGTACAGTCCTATCATTACCTACCTACCTATATATACTAAGAGATGGAATCTGGAGATTGCGCCCACTCTTGTGCACGGAATCTTGACCGGCCATCATCACTGATTACGACTGAATGCTTACCAACGAAAGAGAGAATGCGCTAACCCTCTTTAAGCTCTGATACAAGCCTAGCGGGCAATCGATACAATACAGTGTCAATTATCAATCCGGAAATAGAACAACCACTTCAAAAACAAGGTACCTAATGGAAGTACTGAACATGAACTAAAATGGCTAGCCTTGCATCTTGTTTTACTGTAGAGAAGTAATACCTAGCTGCCGTGGTATTTGTATCGTGTCGCATTTTCTCGCATTACGGTTTATTATCGAAAGGAGGTCCCATCGGTTCCGAGAACCTGGAATTCGACTTCTAAAGATATTTAATAAATAACCACCTACCGAGAGCAGAGAGATATTTATAAGATTCTTCATCTTTAAACTCGGGCCCGACCGGGGCGGTTCACTCTCATTAACAAGATGTTGTACATACCTAAGATAAATACTACGTAAGTACAGAAGATACTGACTGTTAGGCCTATGTAGGTAGGTAGGGTACTACAACATGGCAGAACCCAAGCCTCTGGACTCGCTCCCTTTGGCGGGCTGCCAATTACCGTCAATCTGGAGTCTAAGTACCTAGTGTAGGTTTCAGCGCGGGCCGCCGATTCCTAGTGTACACGAATGAACCAGTATCCAGTATCATGGTCCCGGAATCGAAGCTCGCACAATCCTTAGACCCATGATCCTGGGACCACCACCAGTTTCGACGAACCCGTACTAACATACAGTAACATTTAAATGAATCAACCTTGATGGCCAACTAGTATGTTATAGCGAACGTGCGTAAGTATACTGTGTGATGCGACTATACTGTACACAGGTTATCAAATCACAATCTTGGTCCGTTTCGGAATTGGTTATGAGGTTATGAAGACTACTACACCGCAGTATCCAGGCAGACACAAGGCTGGCCGCTTATGAAACAGATAAGTAGCTGATCAAGTTGCGCATCAGCTCCGCTCGCCTTATCAGCGGCTGATCAGCTCCTCCGTAAGTTGTCATCCCGATAAGCCTTAAACACTAGGTATTGAGCGGCAGGATGCAGCCAACAAGTAAGGCTCCTCCGGCATATGCTGCAGTCCAGGAACCGATCGGGACCGGAAAGGGAATAGGGTTAACAGAGATAGTAAACTGGCTAAATCGACGCGGCTTCGAGTTTGTGATTTGAAAGAAATTCTTCCATTACACATACTACTGTACTGACAGTTTACGATGTAGCATTATACGTAGGCTTGATTTTGGATGCGTACTGTAACCGTGTACCAACCGGCTAACGATAGCCTGCTGCTGTGATTGCGTTATTCGGTGCAGGGATGTCCGTGCCGTACTAGAACAGATGTACAGTACCTACTCTGTAGAATTGCGCTTGTTTGTCTTACAGTACACTGTAGGAGGAGGTTATGGTAATTTTGCCCAAGCATTCATGGTACTAAGGTAGGTAGGTACTCGAGTATAGGTCTTTTTGGTGGTGATTCCCGACATCTGTAGGCAGTATACCATAAGCTCAGAGTGTGTCACAACACAACAACTAGGATTTGCCATGTCGGAGCTTCCCCACAATACCTGCATCACATATACTACAAAAAGAAAGAAAGATGCAGCTGCGTACATCAGTGGAAAAGGTAGGTAAGTACCTACCTAGGTACTTAAGTAACCGGTTCGGATAGCGCCTAGTATACGTTCGTTACACACTAATGCCCGTTCGCATTATCAATTATACGGCGTGCCAACTCATATGGTTACTCACTATACCTACTACCATGGGATGATGTTCTTCCTAGCCGTATTGTACCGTGGTCGGAGTACGGAAACCACCAACAGTACGGAGTAACGAGGAACACAATGGCCCCAGTAACAAGTCCACAACCGTACGACTGGCCAAGCTAGCCTGGTCATGCTGGGGGACCAAATCTGCATTGCGGAGAAATGTTACAGGGTCTTCCCGTCCAGGACTCTACGCTATCTATACTACTACAGTACCTACCTATACTATAACATATTAAGGCCTACCGCATTATCCATGCAAATTCGTATCGTCCAGTCAGGGGTCAAATCCGGAGATCATAGGGGCGAAGTTAGGCCCGAGCTTTTTTTTACGCACGCCCCGGCATTTTAACCCCTGACTGGACCGATATGAATTTGCACGGATAATGCGGTACCTGGAATTCCCAGGCAGTGGGTTATAGGTGCGGCAGGTACCTCGCTGGTAGTATATATGGTCGTACATGCAAGAAGACTGGCTAAGTATCTGGGATCACTGATAAGGTGAGCTACGCTTTAGCACTGCAACCTAGCTCGACCCAAAGAAACGCGCAACAGTGTATCACACTGGAGATAGAATGGAGACCTTGCTCTCGTCCCATGCTCCCCCATACAATTGCCAGATTGGGTTGCGGGGGGTCCTGCTGCC